>SKCR01042598.1:0-228898 GCA_019454045.1 Zanthoxylum bungeanum
TGTGATATGAAATAAGAAACCTATTAACATATTAGAAATCTGACAATTTTCAAATTGTGCATCTATAATCCAACTGCAAAGATGTGTTAAGCCAGAGCCTTTAGCATCTCACAACAATATCAAGATCGAAACATGTTTAAATCACAGAAGAAATCAGCATAATTGTCCGCAGAAAATTCAACACTAGACTTGCAAAATCAAAATCATTTCACTGAACTTACAAAAAGGAACGCATTGAATCCCTCTGACAGAAATTGGAATCATAAGTTTCACTATAATGATATCAGACAACTATAGAACTTGATCTGTACCTTAAAATTTCTCCAAATTAGATGCTCGATGATCTACATGACTAAGATATTGGAAAGAAAGAAAACTCTTAAACCATTACATATAATCAGCACATCTGAGGCAAGAAAATAAAACATGAATTCAGAAAGGGTTGATCATTTCTTGGCGAAAGTGATAGCCATTGGATTCTGAGGGGTGATTTTAAAACCCTGAAGGGCCTGCATGGCCATTGATGACTGCACATCATCTTCAAATTCTACAAAGGCAATACCTGGCTTAGCTTCAATCATTCGAACTTCCTTAAATCCGGGATATTGCTGGAAGAGCATTTCAAGCATAGAGCCAGTGGTTTCATGTGGCAAATTCTGTATGAATAGTATATTATTTGGAGAAACAGCTTCTTGTTTACCAGCATTTCGGAAAGAGGCCTGCACATAATACA
Source organism: Zanthoxylum bungeanum (assembly GCA_019454045.1). NCBI lineage: Eukaryota > Viridiplantae > Streptophyta > Magnoliopsida > Sapindales > Rutaceae > Zanthoxylum > Zanthoxylum bungeanum. The sequence goes on from SKCR01042598.1 coordinate 734, forward strand.
TAAAATCTAACCATAAGGAAAGCTGTCAGGAACATTATGAAACACAAACAATTTTTTAATCACAAATAGATGCATGGCTGATGGATTACTACAAGAAATTGCAAGTGGAATCCTGTGATCCACCATTCACCATGATCCATGGCTTCAACAGGGCAGGATACACCTATTGGGATGATCTATAACCATCTTTAAGGAAATCTTTATCATAAAACCATCTTTAGAAAATTCATTCATGCTGAGGTGGATTGCACGAAGCAAAACCATGGTTACAGAATTATGAGCCCATCTCACAGAGAGAAAGAGAGGAAGAGAGAGAACCAACTGTGCTTTAAAATGAAATGTGAAAGGGTAAACTTACAGCTGCACCAACATTGCTTTCACCACCTGTTCCATTTTCCGTAGAAGATTCATGTGCTTCTTCAGCACGTCTCTTTCTTTCGGCTGCAGATGAAAGTCTATATCAAGAAAATTGCACATAATACACTAGCAGGCAAAACAAAGAGAAAAATAACAATTATCCTTCAACTGCTGGTTAGTAAGAAAAACAAAGAGCGTCATGGTATCCATAGCGCTGCTTTGCTAAAATTAAGAAAAATTAATCAAAACTTAGGTCCATCGCTTCTGATAGGTTAAACGAATTTTACTTTTAGTGATAAACAGTTCGAAAGCATTTTCAGAGTATTTAATTCCCAACAATGATGACACAAAATTGGCCCTTTGAAACAGAATGATTATATTTCCTTGGAATAATAAATCAGGCACTATGGCCTCCGGCACTTAGCAAGTAATTTTACTTAATAACACAATGTCATGTCATTCCATTCATATGTCAATTCTGTTTGAACGCCAAGCTAGTGAATAAAGAGTAAACCTACCATGCGTATTATTCAGCATCTCAAAGATATTTTATTGACACAACATTAGAAATTCCTTTGAGACTTCACACACCGATATGTACAATGTTAGCACATCACTAAAGAATACTAGCGACAAATCGAAATGGCAGATGTACTGCATACCTTTCTCTTCTTGCTTCTTCTTCTTTTCTCTTGGAACAAAGCTTCCATCTGCTTTAGCAACACAATCTGACTTTGATTTTGCATATTGTATGCGCTGCACCATATTAATCATTTATGGGGTCATATTCAAATATCAATTCTGACCAACTTTACTATAAAAGTACAGCTTGAAAAGTATAATTGGTAGTTTGGTACTGCAAATGTAACTCTGAAAATAAAGCCATCATGCATTCACTCCAATCACATTGATCAGTAATTTAGATCAGATTCTCAATATGAAGAAAGTACCAAAACTTCTAGTACGTTCAAGAATTTACAAGGTATGGGTTATGCAGAGCAAGGATAACAAAAAATTGATAAAACATAGAAACTACTACAGGCGTTATTGTAAATGATAAAAGGAAACTCTCATAAATAGATGCATCATGGAATGTTTGGAGCTGATGTGAAGATGGGATTCTTTTCATCAAGCTTTATAAGACAGGTTCAACGCATCAGCAATGTCAACGGATACATGCTTACAGGAATTGAACTGGAAAGGTTGTTATCAACAATGTTAACAAAGACATGCCTTTCAGGAAAGGTTAGTGTGAGCAACATCAAGTGTTTCCAACAATATAAAGGTCCTGAAATTCTTAAGAAAGTCTTCAATCATAAGATCCATTGATAAGTTATTGCTACCTAATTCAGTGAGGCTTGTTATCTCATCAGGAGTTGCTATAATTGACTTACACCCTAAAAGAGCAATGCTGTTCACATTCTTAAGAGTTCTATTAAATTCAAGCTTTTTTCTTTTGGACTTGGACACCACAATCATTTGCTCCAAGTAATGAACGGGCACTTGTACATGCATCAGAAATTTCTGTATTCTGTTACTACTATAAACCTAGTTGGATGAATAACTAGTAAGTAGTTAAGTTTCCTGGACAGTTGGGAATTTGCTCCTGAATTATAATTGTCAGCAATATCTATGACAAGGAGAATTAGACGGTAGCATCACTGCCGAGTGATATTTCCAAACTCCAAAGGTAACACCTGTTCATCCTATCTATTTCAGACATAATATCTTCCTAAGGTACATGATAACTCCCAATTGTCAACCATGCATTTTACATATTTTCATTTTCAACCGTACAATATACCCAACAAAGATCAAGCAAGTACCATCCGAAATTTTTCTAAACTGTAAGCAATAATGATTCAAAAAGCATAATATTTGCTCATGAAAGCATCAAAATTCAAGAAGAAAATCAATCCAATTAGAACAAAATGATTCCACCAACCTTTTAAGAGATCCAAAAAAACTAAAATCACTATCACTGGCAGTTCCGTCCTCAAATCATAATAAATCAGCAAAACACCTAGAATCAATTTAATCTAGAGCTAAGTGGACAGGCAAGTCAGGATTAGCTTCAAAATGTTAAAGAACTTAACACACGCATCCACAAATCATACATGGTAGAACAGTAGATGTAGAATGAAGCAGTAAATGAGATTACCAAAACTCACCATAGGCTTATCATAAAACGGAAAATTCTGCATTTGCCGCACCGCATTACTGGCAGCTGTCACTTCACTAAACACAATCCATGCTTGTCCTCGAAGCTTAGCCGTCTTCAACGCCACAACATCCAAAATCCTTCCATATTGAGAGAATAAACAATAAAGGGACCTCTTTAATTCTGTCCCAAAAGCCAAAAAAAAAAAATCAGCCTATCATCTCATTCTAATTGTATGTTGAACATTAAAATACCACCTACCTGTATACATATTCGCAAAATATATATCAAAAAATTGAAAATCAATTTAATTTTCCACTGATTATTAAACATCTTACACAAATAAATCAATGCTTACACAAAAACCCTAGTAAGATAATATCCCAGTTAATGGTATAACAAAAAATTAGGGCTAATTTGAGTAACAGAGTAAAAAATTTACCTTCTTTCTTGATCTTTTCGTTGAGATTTTTAATGTAAATAGTCTGATTAGGAGGTATATCTCCCGTAATCATTTTCACTATCACTTGAAGCTCTTTAAGTTCAGAAACCCTGCGAGCAAAATTTTGAGAGATATTGACCAAAAAAAATTAAAAAAATAAAAAATAAAATTCTGGTTCGGACCGCCACTGAGCCCTAGCCTATCATGTCGCTTATGTTAATTGGGCTTTCCATGCTATATCGTAAGGCCCATTTTGCGTAATAACATATAAATCCCTGTATTCTTAATAAACTTATAAGGTTTCCCTCCCTTGAAAAAACCTTAGAAACGGGAAAAAAAAATAGATGTAGAAATAGAAATAATTTTCGAAAGGAGAAAGATTAAATATGGATGAGAGGTATCAACTGAAGAAAATCTTGCTTGTTCATTTTTCAAAAAAAGAAAAAAGAAAAAAAAGAAAAAAAAAAGAAAATTATATTGATAAAATCAACGAAACATAAGAGATCTGAATGAATTCTACTTTTACTTAATCAATTAGTGTTTACATAATTGTCTCGTACTACAATGAGGATATTAGGCTTTATTAATTAAAATAAATAATTTCATAATAAATAAATTATCAAATAATTAATTTATTTCCAAATTTAATTACTTTAATTGAATTAATAATTATCAAATAATCATTATCGGGAAACTATAGATAATCATTCATTATAGTTTAATATTTTGATCAATATAAATAATAATTCAAAATCATTATTTACTAAATTTGAATAATCTTAATTATTCAATTTATTTATTGAGCATTTAATTGGACTATCCAATTGTTTATTATAGTTATTATGCGCTAACAAGGGGACCAAATGAACCTACAGTTCTAAGCTCCAATAACATTAGATTTAATGATCAAACTCTTTAATTAATAATCTCGTATTATTAATTTTGAGGTTATTCCACTAAAAATCCAAAGTTGAACTCTCATCACTATAGATGAATTACATCCATCAATATAATCATTATATAATGTTTGATCATCCACAAGTATTTCATAATAAAAGCTAGGTCATTAAACTCCATAATGTATAATATATTAATAACTTTTATGAATATTTATTTATGTCGAAGTAGTAAAAATATGAGCATTCTATTATTCAAGTATTGAATCAACACTTAAATAAATACTTATCTACTCTTTTATAAGAAAGAGTCGATTCCAATTTCGTGTTAAATGTTCCCAGTTATATATTGAATCGTGTCTCCAAAGAATAAAATTATTGATCAGAATCTATATCAATCTCACTCATATAAATCAAAAGACATAATTCAATACGCAGGAGTTCATAAAATATTCAAGAATAAGATCAACATATATATGATCTCTATTTAGGTAGATATAATTTTTTTGTCTAGTCTTGTATAATCACATTATACAAGCCACCTCCATTTACATATCGATATATGAATGATTTAGGATTTTATCATCATATGAAATACTAAATGGACTGGAACTATAAATAAACCATAAACAAAGTAATTCGCTTTATTTACTCTCTATAGACTATTTAAGGCTACAAATCTCAAATTCAAATCGTCTTATATATGTTGCATATATACCGAGTTTGAGGTTACATTAATAATATATGGTATTTCTGACAATTTATAATTTACAAAATCTAAGTAAAACATGAATATAAAATGCATAAATTTATTTATTTCAATGTTTATTTATTACAAACAACACTTAGAGACATATACCCTAATAATTGGGTTACATAACAAACACATGAAGATCATGGAAGACACAATAGAGGATCGCGAAACTCAGGAAAAATATATGTTTAATAAGTTTAGTATTTCATTATGTAGTCGACATATATGATGATGCAAATTCATGGTCATGGTGAGAGAATTCGAAGTGGAGTAATTCTCATATTACATATCATCGGGATTATGATCAACAATAAACCAATGACTTTGGAGTAGACACATTCCATACTTTGAGTCATTGGTAGAACACTGTTTGGGCAAAGTTTGGATGAGCAAAAACGATTTTGGTTTCGGTTCCGAGTAGAACTGGAACCTACCCAAAAATAATTGGTTCCTAATATTTTAAATCTGGAATCTACCCAATTAAATAGGGTACCATATTTATCGGTTCCGATCCGATTCTAGGTCACCATATTTTCCATTTTTTCAATATAGTTTTTGTTTCATTTTAAAAAAAATACAATAATTGATCATATTCTAATATTGTGAGAGAATGGACCAAATTTTGTAAATTAAATAGTGTTAAACCAATAAAAAAATTTCTGAGAAATTCCAACTCGTTGGAATTCAATTTTTTTCTTTTAATTCAATTTTCCGAATATAAAGATGTATTATGTAGTTTTTTCCCAACATGTTTAATATATGATTCTTTTACCTAGTCAATTGGATATTTGTGGAAGAGTTTTAGAGATTTTAAATTTTTTTAATGATGCAATAAATATCTTTAGTGGTGTTTATTATCAACCAATATATTTATTTTTGTTGAATGTTTGAATATTGTTGGTACTCTACATGAGTATGTTGAAAGTTCAAATGTTAATGATCTTGTTTTATTTGAAGCAATTACTATAATGAAGAAAAATGATTGACTTATTTTAAAGACATTCCATTATTTTATTTTATTGATACAGTTTTGATCCTATATTTAAACTAGAAGGTTTTAACTGTGACTTACAAACTTGCTATGAATTTTTAGGAATATAGGATGAAATTAATGTTAGAAAAATAATAGATAGAGTAAAAAATGATTTAATTGATTTATTTAATGATTATATCAGTAGATACGACTTGCAATCAGTAGGAAAATGTAGTAGCGAATCTGTACAACATTCAAGACTTAACATATGTGATCGTTGGTTACTACAAAGAAATAAAAAATAGAAGGAAACCACGACTAAAAACTCAAAATTAGATAATTATTTATCAACAAATTTCGAGCTTCCTGCTGAAATTTTTGAAGGTAAAAATTTTCAAGTACGTGATTGGTGGAATCGACATCAAAATATCTATAATGTTTTTATCGATTATTGCTAAAGAAATGTTGGCAGCACATGTTTCCACTGTTGCGGTTGAACAAGCCTTCAGCTTAGGAGATAATATTTTGGAAGTTGAGATGGTCTTCATTACATCCAAGCACTTTAGAAGTAACAACATGAGTCGATGATTGGACCCGTGCTGATTTAAGGCAACAAAAAGATACCCCCGGTGATTTTGAAGACTTGTTGGACAATACATCTATAAGCGGAACGAAAAATGAAGGATCAACATCAGGAACAAATAATGATGATGAGTAAATAATTATAATGAGGTTTATTATCTAAAAAATATAATGGAACTACGTGAGTTTTGATTCATCTCATCCCAATAGGATACGTAGACACTTTAAGTTTTTATAAATATAAGTTCAAGCTCTTTTATTTTCTTTTAATTTAATGTAATAAAAATTCAAATTAATAATTTAGAATATTTAATTGTATTTGGTAAATGGTAATATTAATAATATCCCATTTCTAATTTTTTTAATTAATTTTCAATTTTTTTTTAAAAATGAACCGAAACCGAGTCGAAACTGTCTGGTCCAATTCCGATCCAGTTTTGGTTCATGGTTCCACAATCTTGTGGAATCAATAACCATTCGGTTTGGTTCTGGTTCGGAACGAAACCGAATCGGTGGAACCAGAACCAAACCGAATCGGTGGCCGGGACTAGTTCAAATACTGAATCAACCCTTAAAGAATATACTCATATACTTCTCGCAAGAAGGACTGAACTCTATATCTATGTAAAACGTCCCCAGTTACATACCAAATCATGCCCCCAATATACGAAGTTTTTGATTGGGATTGTTACAATGATCTCATCTTCGTAAATTAAATGACACAGCTTGCCATGTAGAAGTTCGTAATACACTCAGGATTATGATTATATATGTGTGTGTGTATTCGACTGATATGAATTTCTTATATATATATATATATATATATGCTCTCTACGGACTATTTTACATTACCAATTTCAGACTTAAATCATTTTATGCATGACACTCATAAACTAAGTCTGAAAGTACATTGATAATCATAGATATAAATGAAAATTTATAATATACAAATTTTAAAGAAAAAATTTTGATAAATGAAATTGCATCATTCATTTATTAAAATAACTCAATTTACATATTATATGATGCTCTAGGGCATACATCCCAACACAAAAAACACTCGGTGTTTCAATAGTTTTATGGTTTTGATTTTAACTAATTTTGATTCTAATATATGTGGAATTGTATTAGAAGTGCAAATCATATTACCCGCCATTCAAAATTAGCTATGAAATTTATATATAAGTTTCCTTCTGTTATACCGTATGGGAGCCAATATTGTCATTTAACCATTTAAACCAAAACATGACTTTATATCTTGTGAAATTAATTTCACTTGTGTTCCCATATGAATAGGTCATTAATTTGAACAAAAACCCGATTAATTTGTGCCTCATATGCCATCACAAATTATGTTTGAGGTGAAACTAGCTCTCGAATATCACTGTTGGAAAATGAAGAGCGATGCACAACAGAAAAATATACGAATGAACGAATATCGCCCTTACTTATTCCTAACCCTATAATATCATAACTTAACATAATTATATGAAACATAAATAAATACATAAATTAAATGGCACCCAAACAAAAACGTAAAGAACATAGTATAGTGAATGAGTTATATCTCTTCGCAACCACTTATCACAAACAGAAAATGTTGTAAATATGAATTTTTATAAAAATTGGTTTTAATGTTTTTGAAGAGTTACAAAAATTTATTTGGGAGAAGTTAAAAAATCAAAATTTTAATATAGCTTAAGTTACAAATTTAAATACACAATTAATAGATTTTTGGTGTGTTGAAATGAATTGAACTTTATAAACCAATCAACAATTTTCTAAAATAAATATAGCCTTCAATTGCCTTCTTGTAACGGAAGTGGAAGAATGCTTTGTTCATTCCTGGAAAATTATCAAGACCAACTTTAGTCTTCACTCTCACCAATCTGTTGAAATTATCCTTAAAATACCTTGAGCCCCAAGTGCTCTTCTTGTTCATGCCCAAATCAAAATCCCTATAATCCACATATGCCGCCCTGGGCACAGGGCCGGTCCTGAATTTTTGGGTGTCCGGTGCGAAAGTTCAAAATGGGCCATTTTTCATTACGAAAACTTATGTTTAAAAAAAAATAATATTTAACGAGGGCTGAAACCCAAGCGAAGCTGGGGGGCTAGGCCCTCACGCTTAAATTATATTACTTAAGAAAATATATAAAGGGGGATATAATACCTAAACCCCGACAATTTAGTGCCCCTAATTTTTGGGCCCTGGACAGTCGCCCCTGTGGCTCCTGCCCAGGGCCGGCCCTGCCTGGGCACAGGGCCGGTCCTGAATTTTTGGGTGTCCGGTGCGAAAGTTCAAAATGGGCCATTTTTCATTACGAAAACTTATGTTTAAAAAAAAATAATATTTAACGAGGGCTGAAACCCAAGCGAAGCTGGGGGGCTAGGCCCTCACGCTTAAATTATATTACTTAAGAAAATATATAAAGGGGGATATAATACCTAAACCCCGACAATTTAGTGCCCCTAATTTTTGGGCCCTGGACAGTCGCCCCTGTGGCTCCTGCCCAGGGCCGGCCCTGCCTGGGCATAATTGAAACATAAGGAGCCAAGCAATTGTACAGCCTCCTGATCCACTCAAAATGCTTTGCCATGTTCTTCTCTTCATATTGCCAATTGTTTAATAACTGGATTTTGAATGGATTTCCTTTTCTATGAGGAAAATGAATTTTAGATTCTGAGATCTTGCTCATCATTCCACCATAGGGTTTCTATATCATCAATGGACCTCATTCTTCAAGTAACCTTTTTCTACAGCCCTTCAAAAGCTGTTTCATGAATGGGTCTTGAATGTTGATTTTCCCTGGAGAAGGATTTTAGGCAGCGTGTTGCTTGGATAACCAGTAATGTATTTTTTCTTCAGGGGAGGTTTATATTTGGGGTCTGATGTTAGATCTGTCTTCCTTACAATCTTCCTTATTGTCGCACCTGTTTCTGTTTTCTGCGTCTTTGTAGCCAGAAAGTTAATAGATGATTTTCCACATGACTTGAGAATATCAATAATGGTCATAGTTATTGCTCTCATATTATTTGGTCTTGCATTTTGGATATGTTAAATGCGGCAGTTATTTATTTTTTGAAAACTCCGCATATGGAAATCACTAAAATGATATAGTTCAACCCCCCCCCCCCCCTTTGTTTTTGATGTTCCCGAGCAAATATTTTGAGTGTGAGTATATCAATCGGTTTTGTGCAAAATTGATTGAGAGAGTGTTTATCTCGGTTTGTTTTATCCTGGTGACGGCGAGACTGACATACTGCTAGCACAAATTCCGGGTAGAGCCGCGAAACGTCTTAATCGATTGAGAGAGTGTTTATCTCGGTTTGTTTTATCCTGGTGACGACGAGACTGACATACTGCTAGCACAAATTTCGGGTAGAGCCGCGAAACGTCTTAAAGAGAGCGACCTAGTCCGCGACTCAAGCCTACTTTAACTTTTATATTCCCGGTGAACGGTAACAATCTCCTTATTTGTGCAAATTGTTTTAACAGAAAATTTTATGATTTACCAAATACTTCCTTCAACGGTGTTGATGGGTTTGATATTTCTTTATTATTGATTGTTGTCTGGTTTACTTTCGTTCGTTTTTTATTTGGTCCCTTAATAAACGACAACGTTTATGGATGCTCTGCCCATTTGATTAAAAAGCCCTTGTAACGTTACCAATTTCTTAACGACATTGACGGCTTGGTGGCTACTTGATACTAAACTGAAAATCTATGTACTTCTGTGTACTTTCACCATAACCTAGGGTCTCATTGATAATTTCTCTTTTCATTTTATTTGCATCTCTATGATCAAGTTTAGGATTCATGTCTACGAGAAAATTTATAATACAACAGAGGTACTACATCATTCGTGCAATAATTTAATAATCCATTATCACATATGTTAAAATATTAAAAAATAACTAAAAATATGGATATTAAATTATACATGTCATTTATTAATTTATTGGTGTTATCACTTCACTCATACTTCCGTTACACCAAAGAATTACTTCATGTCTACATCTGTATTATGTGCTACAGTCTCACCCCTTTTTATTTTATTAATGCTAAAGCTTGCTCTAAGAAAGATGATTATATAATAATGATATATTCCTTAAAATTGAGATTCATGTCTACAACTGTGGCACGTTTTAATTCATTGTCCCATGCAACTTCATAATCATATTATTATTATTGTTATTATTGTGCATATATTGCTTATAAAATTTCATTGGTATCATGAGCCTAGTTAGCTTTTAATAAGTGGTAGAGATTATGATCTTCAAAAGAATATGGTCCCCTCCCCACAACGAAATTCTTTATGCACTCAATTGGCTACTCTTGCATTTGATGCCCATTTATATATGTTTCTATGAAGATTTTTATCTATTTTCTTTAATTTAATTTGTACATTTAACTTTTGTGAAAAACTATTTTCAATTTCAAAACTTTAGTAGATTCTTTGTAACAAAAAAAAAAAAAAACAAGATTAACACACGTGTTGTGTATGTGTGTATATATAGATAAAATAAGAAACACATTAAAAAAAAAAACAATAGTGGTGTTTGTTTTGTGGTCATTGGTTTTGAAAACGTTTTAAGTCACGGTTCTTAACCTACTAAGGCTAGGTACCATTAATTTTAAGGGAAACAATCATAGCCATTATAACAAAATCTTTCATATTCTAATTTGCGGTTTAGGCGGTTCGATGCGGTTCGGTGTGGGTTAAAACCGCGCACCGACCCGAAATTTACGGTTCGATTCGGTGCGGTTTGAAATCATTTTTAATATTTTTTCAAACCACGCGGTTCGGTGCGGTTCGCGGTTTGACCAGAAACCGTGTTCACCCCTACCGTGGATCCACAGTATGGGTGTGAACTGCCATGAAAATCGGTTAGGAATGAGAACGAAATGTTAAGATTGGTCAAGTATGAGCTTAGTTAGTGATTTATTTCCAACTTAAGAGGGTCGAGTTACTCTTAGATAGAAATCATTCTTAAAAATCGATTAGTAAAGAGAACATTATGCAAAAAAAGGTGTCTAATATTTAAAAATTAAAGGTGAGAATAAGACCGTGGAGTACATAAATTAGGTCAAAAAAATGTATAGTTTTGTTAACTGGGTATGGCATTAAGGAAACAAAGATGGCCCATAACTCTGATTTTATCACAATTAGAATCTATAATTGTACCTAGTGATTTTGTTAAATGATGCAGCACAAAGCTCCACTTCCATTTGCTTTACCTAATTTCTTTTCTTTTTCTTTTTTTTTTCAAAATCTTTCTTTGAAGGGAAGTGTAACAAATTTATAATTAAAACCCCCAAGTCTGTAAAATTAATTAAATTTAAACCAAAGTGACGATGTGCTTATCTTATGGAAAGCATACGCGTGTCTCCCAAAATGTTTGAAGAACCAGAAGTGGAAGCAACAAACACCATATTTTGTTCATTCATTCACAAATCACAACCCTCATTAATAAAAAGAGAGGCTGTTTCTTGTTTTTTTGGTTCATTTCATTGCGTATTCCAGTTTCAATCTTGGCTAACTGTTTCAACTTTATCTCTTAGCCTCTTGCTACAACTGAATATATATATTTCGATATTTTAAAAGACAAATAACACTATATGATTTAATGTATTAAATAAGTTAAGGCTCGTCGACCTAATTCATACTAAAATAAAGTTAGCTAGCAAACGTTTCATCAAGCTTATATTATTACTACTTTCAATCATTGATTTGGGATAATCTCTTATAGTAGATTTTTTCAAAGTTATATTCTTAGGCCTATAATTATTCTCAGTTGATATAAGATAATTTTCTTAAAACACTTTATCATGTGCATGCATATTTTTGTTGGATCTTTGTCATCTTGAAAGGCAATGTATATTCACTTGAGCATGCATGAATTTGACGCTGATACCAAATAGAATTCCATATGCCTAATTTGTATTCAAAATCTAACTCATTAATTGAGGTGGTGGCAAGATTTTGGTTCGATTGCGGGCCATAATAAAGAAAAAAAAATTGAGCATATTATAACATAATATTTGAAAACTTGGGGGCTAAAATGAATAAACCACAGATTTTATTAGGCTTTATGAATAATATGTCACGAGGTGGCGAACGTAAAATATGCATAGAAATGGATAATTAAAATTATAATTAGTCTTTTAAGTTTCTTAAAAAAAAAATTAAATGTAGTTTTATTCTTTAGTTAATAATTATCTCAAACTTATATTTATAACCCATAAATTATTCTATGCTGATGTGGCATATTTTGCCTATTACTCCTGTACAGGCTAGTTATTTTTTTAATTACCTAATAGAAAAGTTCCTACAGAAATTTGCTTATAATATTTTCAAAAATGACAAATATATTCCCTATTTTATCGAAAGTTTTCCCTCTTCTCTCACTGTAGCTACAATGAGAAGATAACGAAAAATTTCGAAAAAATCGGGAATATGTATATCATTACTGTAATATTTTATAGAATCCCATTGACCTAATACATACTCAAAAGGCTCATGCTGATCATATACTCTAATATTTTCCCCTTTTATGATCACCAAGAAGATTTTGATTCTCATATACAAGAAGGACTAAAATTGTTAATTCATTATGAGATGGAAAGAGAGGATTTGAAAGGCAACCAGAAATTGAAGAACCATCCCACTCAAACTGCCTGCCCCACCCACTATCCCTTTTTGTGCTATAAATTAAGCTATATATCCTATCATTTCCTTCATTACATCTCTCTATCTCACCTATGCTTCCTCAAGTCATGCCTGAAGAAACCCTTCAAGCAATTCATCTCATTGCCTGCAAGGATAGCTCTTCTACCTTTCCCAAAAGGTGATGCATATTATTATACTTCCTTTTAAATATATAAATTAATTTTAAATTTATATTGCATTATATCAAAGGTCGTATCTAACGCGATGATCAAGTTTGTACAATATATACGAGCTTTGTAATCAAAACCGCTATGACCATAAACGAGTTAGGTCAATTTTTTTAATTATATCCTAAAAAATAATGATTAAGAGTTCAAATGTTTTATTATTATAATATTTTACTATGATCAGGAGTACCGGTGACGGCTTGTAGTTCACTACATCATTGTATTGGTATACTTCTTTAATTTGTCAACTTGTGTATAGGATGGATGGGAAAATAGCCATTGTAACAGGAGGTGCTAGGGGAATTGGAGAGGCAACCGTGAGACTTTTCGTCAAGCATGGAGCCAGAGTAGTAATTGCCGACATTGATGATGCAGCTGGCATTGCTTTAGCTGAATCATTGTCAACTTCGGTGACCTATCTCCATTGTGATGTAAGCTTAGAAGAAGACATCAAAAACTTGGTCAACTTCACCATCTCCAAACATGGCCGCCTTGACATTCTCTTTAACAATGGTGGAGTTCTTCTTGGAAACCAATCAAAGCTGAAGAGCATCACTGATTTTGATGCAAACGAGTTCGATAACGTCATAAGAACAAACGTTAGAGGAGCTGCGTTGGGGATGAAGTACGCGGCCAAAGTGATGGTCCCAAGAAGAAGTGGGTGCATAATTTCTACAGCAAGTGTTGCTGAAGGCTTAATGGGAGGGATTGGACCACATGCCATTGTAGGGCTAACAAAGAACACTGCTTGTGATTTGGGTAAATATGGAATTAGGGTTAATTGTATTTCAACATTTGAGGTTGCAACTTCCATGCTTGTTGATTCATGTAAGAGCTGTAAAGATTGTAAAGAAGATGAAGAACATTATAGCATGGATTTAGGGAAACTAAGTGAAAAAGAAGAGGAGAGATTTGAGAAATTTGAGAGAGGTTTAGGTAATTTGAAAGCAAGAGATATTGCAGAGGCTGCGGTTTATCTTGCTAGTGATGAATCCAAGTATGTTAGTGGGCATAATCTTGTGGTGGATGGTGGGCTTACTACATTTAAGAATTGTGTAGGTTTGTAGAAAGGTCTATTCATTGAGGGTTATATTAATTTGTTTAAGGTTTTATGTTTTCCTATTGAATGTGGTGACAAAAAGTGTGAAAGTTACAGGAATTTGAAATCTCTTGTTATTGTACTCTTTGTGATTTCTATGAATTCTTATCTTTTTTTTTTTTTTAAAGTTCGAAATCTCCCGTTAAACTATTCGATCTGAGTTTCAATGGAGTAGGTAAAACCCCCGATTATCTCACGTTTTTATAAAAAATATACTTATATACTCGAACTCGGGGCTTTACAACCAAAATTCTAATGCCTATGAATTCTTATCTAATTAAATTCTTTTAGCATTTAAAGTTTCACTTAGTTAATTCTTATATTTTAAAAAAAAATTATATATCTAAAAAAATTATGTCTTCAATTCTATACAGCTGGACTTAACTTTTTAAATTAAGAGCATATATAAAGCTCCCGTTGGCTGCTCATAGACACTTCAATTAGAGAGAGAATTTTCTTCAAAAGTTGGAGAGAAAATCTTCCTTTGGTCGGGAATATAACCCTAAAACCTAATTTTAGTCTTTTTAATCTAGAACTAATCTATATGATCGAGATTTGAATAAATATTTGAAAATTTAATTCTCTATTTTGTGTGAACTATTATTAGAGACCGCATACTTAGGTAGTTTATCAAGATTCCAACGGAAAGATTTCGAGAAGCAAAGAAAGATTTAAGATCCTATTTGTCTAAAATATACAAATTTTGACTTGCTTGTTAATTTTGATTGATTATTTTTGTAAACCATGCATAATAAAAGATGATAATTTCTCACATATTTTAGTTTTTTACTTCATCAAGTACACATTCTCATATCATGAGTACTCATCAATAAAGGTAATAAATTTGGAGAATTTGTATCCCTAGAAGTAGTTGATAGAGGACTACATGTTGTGATTCTCTGATCACTGAAGAGTGTTTTGTGAGGAAAAATAAATACTCTCTAAAACTACTTGAATAAAATTTACAAGTATTATAAAATTTGTACAAAAAACCTCACACACTAACTACAATTTCTAAGCTCTCTTACTTAGAGCTTACACTCTAAGCTCTCTTACTGAGCTCTCAAATGAGCTCCATATTTATAGTGAAACTCTAGCTCATTATTACAACAAACTAATAAATACACCTAAAGCAAACTTGGAGCTTTGCTGTACAAGTCAAAGAAAAACAAGCACTCATTGGAAGCTTGCACCAAAAATTCAACAAATGAGATCATCCACCTAAAGTAGATTTGGTGTTTTGTACCATTGTCAAAAATTGGTGATGGTTGTTCTACCAAACTTTCATAATGGTGGTTCCTTTTGACAATGGTGGTTTACAACTGGACACTTCAATTCTCCCTCTCCAGCTGCATCTGAAACGATTATCATCTGACAGTTATCCTGGTTATGTCTCTACATAACTCTAGTTTGTCCCGAGTGACTACATTTGTTGACATATTAGTTGTGTCTTTGCACAACACACTTTACTTTATCTCTACACAGTACACTTCACTGTGTCTCTGCACAATACTCTTCTACTATGTCTCTGCACAGTGAACTTCACTGTGTCTCCACACAGTACTCTTCTGTTATGTCTCTGCACATCACAATTCCGCTGCCATGTTTCTTCACTTCTTGCCTTGTGGAAAACTCTCTGGCTCCCCCTCATCAGTAAGTAGAATATATTTGGATCCTAGATATGTGGTTGATGAAATCCTGCCTCGCTCAGATCTTCTTGTCTGAAGTCCACTGGTTTCATGAGGTCTGTCATCATCCAAATTTGTGGATGATCCTGTAGCATCTAGTGGAGCGGGTTGCGGCTCCCCCTACTCAACACTCTCTTTTGTAATCTCTGATGGAGTGGGTTTGTCTCATTCTGCTCGACATCCTCATCTGCCTCCTCTAGTTCTGCTTCTGAAATATCATGCACCCTATCTATGACCAATTGTATTAGTGCTGGGTCTGGATTTCTATCGGCACTGGAATTGGAAGGCATCTTGGATTTTTCAATGTCTTCAATTGTATGGTCTTCAAGAAACTCTTCATGGCTTCTGATGACCATATTTTCCCTTGGATCCCATAATGTGTATCCAAATTCTTCATCTCCATAGCCTAGGAATATACATAGAGTAGTTCTTGCATCGAGCTTCTGCCTCAGCTCATTGGATACATGTGCAACGACTAAACAACCAAATAATATAATGTGAGAGTATGAGGGATTCTTACCAGACCACGCTTTCTCTGGAATCTTAAAATTCAACAGTACATATGGTGATCGGTTGATCAGATAGCAGACGCTACGAACAAATTCTCCCCAAAATGTGTTTGGCAGCTTAGCCATACTGATAATGTTTCTGACTTTCTCCACAATTGTGCGATTCATTCTTTCAGCTATACCATTATGTTATGGGGTACGTGGAACAATTCTCTCATGTCGAATGTTGTGTCTCATGCAGTAGGCATCGAACTCCATAGAACTGTACTCACCTTCATCATCTGTGCGGAGGCACTTCAGTTTCTTCCATATTTTTTTATGCTCTACCATGGCGTGGAACAACTTGAACTGATCTAGGACTTTATCCTTCGTCTTGAGTAATTACACCCAGACTTTCCGAGGGCATCATCAATGAAAGTCAGAAAATACTTGTTACCGCCCGGTGAATCAACCTCCAAGGGACCACACACATTAAAGTGCACTAGACTAAGCAACTCTGATGATTTAATGGACCACACATATCAATGTGTACTAGTTACAATAAATCTTCAGCACGGTGTCCAACACCAATAAATGAGGCATTTTGTCATTTTTCCTTGGATATATGACTCATAAATTGGATAAGGATCTAAGGTAAGATCTTCTATCAAACCATCCTTAACTAATTTTGATAGACGTCTAACACCTATGTGGCCCAATCTCATATACCATAATTCGGTATTATTTAATTCAGAGCTTTTACTTGTATTTTCCTCTACATTAAAGACATCTTTATATGTTTCCAAAATATAAAATCGTTAGATAAAGAACATTCACATATCAAATAATTATTTTTATCATATAAAAATAAAGCATTATCTTTAATGTTTATTTTATATCTATCTTTATCTAATATCAGTAAATATATTATATGTCAATAAGAGAGGGTACATAATAACAATCATGTAAAATTAATTTACTTTTATTAGGGAGATCGAGAACAATTGTTCCTATGGCTTTAACATCAATGTCTTGCCATTTCCAACTCTAAGTTGGATCTCCCATTTGTTTAGCCTTCTTTTAATTCTCATGGCTTGCACAGAATTGCAAATATAAGGAGGACTATCTGTGTCTAATACCCAACCACTATTTGTATCTAAGGCTAATGATATGTCAATAATAGGAAAAATACAAAGCGTCTTCAGGGTTCCTGCTTTTCCTTTCATCTCTGGACAATCTTTCTTCCAGTGTCCAAACTTCTTGCAGTGTAGACATACATCACGAGCTACACACGGTCTTGCAGTTTGTTTCTTGAAATCTTTCTTCTTATTTCCCATTTTAATATTCTTAGACTTCCTAGAAGTCTTTTAAGAGTTTGCTCCATCATGGAGGTAAAAAACGAATGCATCTCAAAGACAACATATGTACCGGGTAAAGAAGATATAATCAGATTTTGGCTTAACCTTTCATTTATAATATTGTCATGTCATTCCAAATATCAGATTGGGTCTATCATGTTCAAAACATGAATTCTAATCGCTCCTTTATCCTTGAGCATAGCGTGGAACAATTCCTTAGATCTCCGATATATCTCATTTTCTTGATTTGCTTCGAACAACTCATTGGGTGTTCTCATAATGCTCCAAGCATTTGGTTAATCTATGTAATGTATGAGCAAATTAGGAATAATTTTGACATACATTGGATTAAGCATAACATACCTCAATCGTTCTGACTCCAAGATAATGCGAATGTTAATTTCCCATTCAAAATATTTCTCGGGTCCTTTCAATTTATTAAAATCCAAAATTCAAGCTAATGGATTTGCGACAGCCATCTACAATACAATAATTAAACACTAGCAGAATATTTTTCATTTCAATATAAAAATACTAACATGATTATGAATTTTAAATCTATTAGTGCCATCCCACTACTTTGAGTAATTTCGTAATATCCCTTAACCATAAAATAGAAATTTGACAATCAAAATTTCATAGCAGGAAGTGGATCCCATGATATTTACTCCAACCTCACACTAATGACGGTCTTGGCCTTCATAAACTCATTAGGTAGACCTTAAAGGTCAATTACATCCATGTGACTAATTGTTTAGTCCTAAACTATTTCTTATCCCCACACTAATGACGGTCTTGGATTAAGCTATGTTCTAGGTGTATACTTGTCAATGTACACTAATGAGCTTCGTAAGTACAACCTCATAATAATGACGGTATTGGATGACTACGTTAACTCTTCACATTACATCTAATGTTTTACCAAAGCAACCTAAGTTTCGAGCACTATACCCCCACAATAATGACGTTCTTGGGCATAAATAATAAGAACTCATTCATCTCCGCATTGAAAAGATGGACCATCCAATGCTCTAACATTATTAATATTATTACTTAAATAAAGCAATCATCTAATCATGGGAGATATATGACAATCAAGTCATTAATATTCTTGGTTCAAAATAAAAAAAATAATTAAAAACATGCATTTGCATATCTAATATCACTTATGCATAATTAAATTAAAATTATAGAGGCATAGATTCAAAAACATGTCAAACATGCAACACATGTTGTTTGGTTAAGACCTGCTCTGATATTGTTCTGTTGGGGCGGATGTGAGACCCCTAGGGTTGGATCGGTATCCTGCACAGTGGAAGTGGGCCTAAACCATGGATATCAAGTATGGGTGTATTTTTAAATTATTTTAATGAAAACTACATTGCGTTACGAGTCCGTAGGGAAAAACGGGGACCAAATCAGAGTTCGGAAACTCCAGAATGGAGAAAATTGAAGTTTTAGCGCTCATGGGCATCAGCTCTCGATGCGTTACGATCAGTATGCTGGGCGTCGCAATGCCCAATCTGTGAGATTCAGCGTCGTCTGCGTAAGGGTTAGCATCACGACTCTCAATATGCGAGAGCTCGACGTTGCGCCACGCAAGGGTTAGCATCGCGATGCCAGAAGGTCTGAAAGCTCAGTGTCGCGATGCTGGGGTCAATATTCTGACGCTGCCCTATGTAAAACATTGACAGAGAGCATTTTAACATTCAAATCAATTATAAAAACTTCCAATTTTCTCCAAACACTTCAATACACCTAAAATCCAATTTTAACATCACAACCAACATCAACACATATTATACAACAAATATACATGTACTATAAATACATATATGTATTTCTTTGAATCAAAACATAAACCAAAATAGAATCCCATAATGAAATGACTCATGAAAAATTCTAGGTCACTTAAAAGTGGTCAAGTGATTCTAGAATGGTAGCCATAGCACCAAACTATCATATAGAGTTCCAAACTCTAATTTAATGTTCCATGTCCAACATGAACATATTTGACCCCATTAGAAGTATACCGTGTTTATACTTCCAAAGCATCCATACACAATTCATTAGCCTAATTTCATCTTCAAGCTATGTTATTATGTATCCAATACATAATACATCACTATATGTTTCATTAATGAAAAAGACTCACTAATGAAAACATAACTTTAGAGAAGATCAAACTCACATAGTAAACTTGATTCCATGATCCAACCTTATTCTCCTTGTTGAAATATTGTGGAGAACTTTCAAAGTTAGCAAGTTTGACTCCAAGATCCAATCTCGACTCCAATGCTAGCAAGCTTCATTCCAAGATCTAATCTCGACTCCAATGCTAGCAAGCTTCATTCCAAAATCCAATCTTAATTTTTCCTTGTTGAAATGTTATAGAGAACTTTCAAAGCTTCTCTAAACACTTATTTTACTTAGGCTAATATTTATAATTCTTATTTGTTTTAGCTTTCACAAGCTTAGCTTTCTTAAGCTCAAGTTTAATTAGAACTTTGCTTAAGCTTGCCTTTTATAGGAAAACTTATACAATTTTTAATTAACAAATGTCTTAATTATATTTTAGATAGGCTTAATCAAATTTGTTCAAATATGTATAATTAGGTGTGACTAATCACTTTTTTCTACCACTTTGATTTAATCTAATTTAATCAAGCCAAATACACTTATAATTACATATTTATAATTACCAAAATATCCTTTAATGGTAGAGATATTTATGAAATTACAACAAAGCTCTTGTGTGATTTTAGATTAATCCAATTAATCCAATTGGATCAAAGTAAATAATCAATGTTATCCAATAACACTTAGTTATTTTAGTTGATAATTATAATATCAATAATATTTAGTATCAAAATTTATCGGCTACCCAAGTGTTCAATGAGTACACTTCATATTGTGGGACTCTCTAAGTCTAGACACATTCGTCATATAACCCTAACTTATATGTACGCAATTCTACCACCTCCAAATTTTCGAAAAACATGAATGATCTTTCCGAACTATAAAAGTCGAGGTCATCACATATATTTAACAATCCCTCCGTCGCAGGCTATCCGAGTTGTGCTTAGGAAACATAGATTACACCATCAAATTTCTGAGGCGCACATCTCATGTCGACATGTCCACGATTCTTTACAACTAATTAGAAACCTTTTTTGATAAATGCGATCCATCCTAGGTGATCGACTTTAGGTGATCGGATTTGGCGCCAAAGTTTTAAGAATCATGACTTACTCACATAGATATCTAAAATACTTATGGTACACATACATGCTTACTGATTCTATCTTGATACGTACTTGATTAACGAGTGCATCGGTCCACACCCAACGAACATCTAGCAGCCAGACCATGAAAGGTCTATGACATACATGGCATCAAAGTGTGAAGGATTATACACAAAATCAATATTATCATATAGTCAAAGGATCACATATGCTACTCAACTCGAGGAGATTCCTATTAACGCTTGTGTGTACTTCCAACTATTAGGATTCACCAGTGAGTCATTCAGTACTCGCTTCAACGAAAACCTACATGTTTATACGAGCTTCTCATGCTCATGGTTCATCGGGTTAACCGATTGGAACTCCAATTCCAATATACGACATATGCTAGTCTTATAGGTTATAGGAATTCGACCGTATTCCAAAACTGACGACTACAAATACTACTTTAAGAATAGTTTATAATAGTAATATTATCCCAATGTCAGACCACCTAGTGTCCACTATTACTACATGACTATTCTAAGGTCGATGTCATTCTTATCATATTTATATATCAATATAATATGCATAATGACATTACCATTAATAAAGTTTGAAATGAAAATTATAGTTATTTTATTAATAAATAATAAAATATAATGTACAATATATTATTTGGATTGGCACTCCAAGCACCAACTCCAACAGAGACACCCGTCAAATCGAAGCCCTTATAGAGTACTTCAAGATGGTGGTGACGATTTCTCTGATCCATGCTCGATTTCATGCTAAATGAGGCAAATAGTTTCAAATGAATAGTGACCTGTTGGGAAGCGGCCGCGAGTGCGCAGTGGAAAATCAAAATTATTATGACGCTTTCCCTTTGCCCAATACCCATTTGTTTTTATTATTCTACCAGCCTAGGCATGTTAGTATATATTCTAAGCATAAAACTCATAAAACATGCAAATAACATAAACCTAAACATGCTAACTATCATAAGAACTCTAATTAAAATAAAGAAAGAAAAAGACTTACTTGAACCGAAGACTCTCAAATCCTCCCTCCAATCTACAAGCTTTTCTCGAACTCAGCAAGCTCTTCCACGTTCCAAAGAGCCACCCAAGTGTGTGGCCTCTAAAGATGCACACACCAAAGCCAAAACTCAATGGCAAGACTACATCTTGAGTGCACAGGTATTTTGCCCTTGGTGCTAGCCTAGACAAATACCTCAAAACTTTTAACTTGAGGTTCCTCTAGTCAATTAGACTTAAGGATCCTCAAAATCAGTGGCTTACTCTTAAAATTTAGAGTTGCTCACTTATATAAACCCAAGATATGAAAGGTTTTGGTGTAATAATTTGTGAAGAATTCTTTGGGTTTATATAATGCTCCAAAGACAACAAAATTAATTAAGAATCCGATGTGGGATAAAAGCTAATTTAATCTTAGCCATTGGATCTTAATTTAGTGGTTTAATGAGATTATAAAACCCTAATAAGAGTTTGGGCCGAATTGGAATTCAAAACAAATAACAAATTTTTTTTACTATTCATGTGAATAGTAATTTTTTTATTCCAATTCCCAAAGTGCCCCCATCGTCATTCACCAATCCCTAAGCTACTATGGAACCTCATAAATGATCTGTTATATAAATAAACACATTGAACCATTTATAAACAATTCATACAGCAATCATATATGCTGTTATATTTGTATTGTGCATTGTTAACCATTGATTTCGACTTTGTGTGTAGGACCTTTTGGGTTGCCCTCAAGTTGGACATGAAATGAATCGTGATAATTTAATCGAACATAAATTATCCTCTGATCAGATGGTCGTTCGATTTCAATGACTAATGTTGACATCTAGCAACATGCCAAGGCCCCCAAATGAGAATGAAAGATATATATACATATTTTGTATGTGATTTACATATGATACGGTCCATCGTCTCACTGTATCCCCACATATTGACCTAGGGTACAGAAAGTGTCTACCCATATGGTCAAAGGTATGATGTTGATAGTGTTATGAATCGTGCTAACCCATTCTTCCGTTGTGGCCACAGTCTCAAGCACTGATCACATATACCAACCCGCGAACTGGAATACTATTCTTATAAGAAAATATTATCCGAGAGAGTCGATTCTCTGTTGTATCTTTACAAACTTCATGTGTTTCAACTTTCACAAATGACCCAATCATACACTTATGACTAGATCTTTTGAACCGGGGAAGGAGAATGTCAAATTTATTTGATCCACACATAAGATTGTAAAGATCCAAAGTCTAAGGACTAGTCATATAATCGATACATGAAAGTTATCACAGACACATGGGATAAATACTCCATATGAAAACTTTCGGTGGTCATTTCGATAGACACGAGCAACTCATGTATCAATGTGATACACCAAGCAGATGGATCTCCGCTAGTAGCCTATGAGATCGGCTACCTCACTTAAGGGTGGATCATATCATCATGCTAGTCTCTCCGCTTTGTGAACGCCCGGATTATTAACAAAACTATGACTAGGAACATTTAAGAGTAATGATTCTCATAAGGCGTGGAAGCCATCGTATTATTACTCCAAGGGCTTTATTACAATGTTGATGATTCATATAAGTTATGTAAGACACGTATAATAAAGATTGCCATTTTATTAATTAATGAAAATATTATAAATACATGTACATATAGCCCATCCACAAGTTGAGTATATGGCATATCCCTAACAATCTCCCACTTGCACTATAGCCAACTAGTATGAATCTGGACACCATACTCTCGGGTGTGCCTATCATGCTTTTGTTGAGTCAGCCCTTTAGTCAGATAATCTGCAAGATTATCTTATGTGGGTATTTTATCTATAATAACTTCTTTTCTCTCAACAATCTCCATGATGAGATGAAATTTCCTGAGTACATGCTTGTATTTCTTGTGGAACCTTGGTTCCTTTGATTGAGCAATGGCGCTCGTGTTGTCACAGTACATCGTGATGCCATTCTTTATCGTGGGAAACACTTCCAGCTCCGTGATGAACTTCTTTATCCAGACTGCTTCTTTAGCTGCCTCAGATGCTGCAATATACTCGGCTTCAGTGGTGGAGTTCGTTGTGGTTGACTGCTTTGAGCTTTTCCAACTTACAGCACCGCCATTTAAAGTAAACAGATATCATATTTGCGATCTGCTCACATCACAGTAACCAATGACTTTCATCTCAGAACAATCTCTGTATGTCAAAAACACATCCTTAGTTCTTCTCAGATACTTGAGGATTGTTTTGACAGCTGCCCAATGTTGCTCACCAGGATTTTCCTGATACCTGATCGTTATGCTAAGAGCATAAGAGACATCAGGTCTTGTACATAGCATGGCGTACATGATCGATCCTATTACTTAAGCATAATGGATCCTACTAATACGCTCTCTATCTGAAGGAGTATGTGGACATTGCTCCTTAGATAATTTGATTTCATGACAAGTAGGTAAATTACCTCTTTGGGAATCTTCCATTTGAATCTTTTCAAAACTTTATCTATGTACGTAGATTGAGAAAGTCTTAACAACCTCTTAGATATATTACGGTAGATTTTAATGCCGAGGATGTAGGCTGCTTCTCCCAAATCTTTCATGGAGAAATTCTGAGATAACCATTGCTTGGTGGCTTGCATCATGGGAATATCATTCCCGATGATTAATATGTCATCGACATATAATACAAGAAATACAACAACGCTCCCACTACTTTTCCTGTAAACACAAGGCTCGTCTACATTTTTGATGAAGTCAAATTCTTTGATCGTCTCATTAAATCGTATATTCCAACTTCTGGAGGCTTGCTTGAGTCCATAAATGGATCGTTTAAGCTTGCATACTTTATTATGATCATCCTTAGATGCAAACCCCTCAGGTTGTGTCATATAGACTTCCACTACGAGGTTCCCATTAAGGAAAGTTGTTTTGACATCCATATGCCAAATCTCATAATCAAAGTGTGCAGCTAGTGCCAGTAAAATTCGAATGGACTTTATCATTGCAACATGTGAGAAGGTTTCGTCATAGTCAATTTCTTGGATTTGTCTATAACCTTTCGCCACCAACCTAGCCTTATAGGTTTGGATGTTGCCTTTTGCATCAGTTTTACGCTTGTAAATCCACTTGCAGCCTATGGGTTTTATCCCTTCAGGTGTATCTACCAAGTCCCAGACTTGATTCTGATACATAGAGTCTATTTCGGATTTCATGGCCTCAAGCCAATTGACTGAATCAATGTCACGCATTACTTCATCATAACTGGTGGGATCGTCATTATCAATGACTGATCATATTCCTCATCAATATAAACCATATATCTCAGGCTCATGTCTTTCCCTACCAGACCTTCCGAGTTCATAACCTTGTGGTTGTTCCGTCGTTGTCCTTTTGAGGGGCCTAGGGTTTAGTTCTATGTTAGTTTGTTCTTCTCGTACCTCATCGAGGTCAAGTCTACTCCCACTATATTTCTTGAGAAGGAATTCATTCTCTAGAAATTTAGCATTTCGTGAGACAAATGTTCTTTGTTCATTTGGGACGTAGAACACGTATGCTATTGAGTTCAAGGCATATCCTACAAACTTACATTTAACTGCCCTATCATCCAATTTGTTAGTTTGTGTGAGCTTGACATATGAGTCACATCCCCAAATTCTTAGATAACTAAGACTATGATGTTTCCCAGACCATAACTCATATGGTGTTTGACTAACAATCTTGGAAGGAACTTGGTTTAGCAGTAGTGTTGCAGTTTCTAAAGCAAGACCCCAAAATGAAAGAGGTAGATCCGTGCATGGCATCATTGATCAGACTATATCTAGTAATGTTTGATTTCTCCTTTTGGAGACCCCATTATGTTGTGGAGTTCCCGTAGGAGTCCACTGGGAAACAATGCCATTTTCTCTCAAGTAATCTTGAAATTCGTTGCTTAAGTATTCACCACATCGGTCAGACCTTAGTGACTTAATACTTTTATTAAGCTGGTTTTCTACTTCAGCCTTGAAGTCTTTGAATTTCTCAAAGGCTTCAGATTTGTACCGCATAAGGTACACATACCCATATCGCAAATGATCATCGATAAAGGTAATAAAATAGGAGAATCCACCTCTAGCGGTGACTGACATTGGTTCGTATACATCAGAGTGTATGAGTTCTAATGTCTCCACTGCACGCTGTCATTTACCTTTGAAGGGTAATTTGGTCATTTTACCAAGTAAACAAGACTCACAAGTTTCATAAGGTTTATATTTGAAGGGTTTGAAATACCCATCCTTATGTAGCTTAGTTAATCTTGTTTCATTGATATGACCTAAGCGACTGTGCCCTAGAAGTGATTCATTGAGATTATTCGAGTTAACTTTCTATATATTAGAGGTTGAACATTCTTTGTTAGTTTGTAAGACATAGATACCATTATTCAAAATACCATCTCCATATTTTATTTCATTGAAATAAATAGAACATTCATTACAACTTATTAGGCATGAAAAACCTTTATTACATAAAGAAAAAATTGAAATGATGTTCTTTACTAGAGAATGTACATAAACACAATCTTCTAAGTCTAAAACTAAACACATTCGGAAAAACTAATGAATAAGTCCACAAGCACAATGCAGCCAGTTTTGCTCCATTACCCATGCGTAAGCCAACCTCCCCATGACGGAGTCTCCTACTGTTTCTCAGGCCCTGCACATTGTTATACAAGTGAGTCCCACAACCGGGTCAAGCACATAAGTAGAAGGTTCAGAGTTTTGAGAATATAGTTCAATCATATACAACATACCTAAAGCATTGGGGTTCTTGGCCTCTTGGGCTTCCCTAGCCTCTTTGGCTTTCAAGGATCTGCAGTCTTTCTTCCAATAACCATTCTTTACACAAAAGAAATATTTCCCCTTTCCCTTTTTCTTCTCCACCTTACTATTAGGCTTTAGGTGATATGGAGCCTTGGCCTTGCCTTTATTTTTATTTGGGCCTCGTGGCTTTAGGTCCGTACCCGTAAGCATGACAAGGTTTTAAGCTCCGGTTTCAAGTCCTTCTATGCTTGCTTTATGAATTATGCAATTCTGCTAAAGTAGCTTCTTTATCAGATAGATGAAACTGCATAATAAAGTTAGAGAATTCTTTTGGTAAAAACTGAAGAATTAGATCGTGACCTATCTCATGATCCATGATGAACCCGAGGTTGGCCAATTTTTCAATGTGGCCAATCATCTTAAGCACATGTCCACTAACAGATCATTCCTTATACCTTGTTTGGAATAAGACACATGACACTTGGAATCTCACGGTATGAACGGAAGTTGCATACAACTCCTTCAAGTGAAAGATGATGGTTTGAGCATCCATATCTTCGTGAGCTTTTTGAAGTTCGTCCGACATAGAGCCAAGCATTATGCAAACTGCTTGCTCATCATCATCGAAGTATTTCTTCCAAGCATCAAATGTATATTGGTCAACATCTTCTGCGGGTTCATGGGGAAATGGTCTTTCAAGAACATAGAAAATCTTTTCTTGTCGTAAGACAATTTTAAGGTTTCTAAACCAGTCATTGTAGTTGTCCTCTTTGAGCTTATGCTCATCAATGATGGAACGAAGTGATACTCTGTTTGCCATTTGAATGTTTGTGAAATATTTTAACCCACCTGTTAAGAGAAAATGTTAAAATTGGAATATGTTTTCATTAATGTTTCATAATAACATGGGCTTTTAATATTGTGAAGTTGCTCCCACTTAATTTTTTTAAAATTCTAAGCAAATCACATCAACCTCAATATGATGGATTTCTTGTGGGCAGGGATCCCATTATCATCATTTTATTACTCCAACTAGGGCCGATCGTTATAAAATACGATAATTAGGTAGGTTCTCAACCAATTTATGATATAAATCACAATTCCTTGATCATTGGGTTGGGCAATCAAACATGCCATAGCTTATGCTAGTCCTTGTGGACACCCAATCTTTGCCACTAAGTTATAAGACCACGCCTAAGGGTCGCTGCGTCTTATGACTCAGAAAAGTTAAACCATTGTCAATAGTACGATTTAGGGACAAATTGGTATTGGTCAGTATGGTAAAGCCTAATCCTGCCAATACGGTTTAAGCCCTTTGGGTCTATACTTTACAATGGGAGGCAAATTTTAGACTTAAATTATTATTGAGGATTTTAGAAAGTTTAAGTGAATAACTGTCAAATGGATTCCTCCATTGAAAATTCCCCAGATGGATGGTTGAGCGAACTCTCTTAAATACCCTTACCTCTTAGGCTCTTATTGCCTTGGTGACATGAATAAACAATAGATCCTCCAAATTAGTCCAACACTTTAAATATGCTTTAAGGTAAGCTTTGAGTAAATGATTATCTAGATGTCTTCACAACTTTTCCTTTTGGCTATAAAAAGGTAGTGAGTGAAGGAAGACACCAAATCATTATCTAACTCTAGTAATACCTTTGGTTAAATTAACTTTAGTGTGAAAAGTTTTGTTAACCCATTGGTCTCAACCCACTTATATATTTCATAATGTTTTTTATTATAAACAAGTGATTTATATTTATTAGACTTAAAGGTAATAAACCTCTAAGTTCATCACGGAATAATTACTTAGCTAAGGGATAAGCAATACACTCTCTATTTCTTAAAAAGTCTCTAGATACTTGCACCATAAAATAATCATGCCAATTCTAATCATACATAGAATCATCAAGCATATGAGTTTTAATATGTTGGAATTATTTTAGGCATTAAATAACTTTGATTAATATTTAATTATGATATCATATTTTATTTTATTCAAATAAATTTACTATTCATGTTTTTCTGCAGACACGTGAACTTTAAATGCAATATCACAATTCAAATATTAACCAAATCATGCAAAACTTGTGCCTAAAATTACGTTCAGGGTGTTAGCTTTCCAACGAGCTTTTAAACACCCAATTTCGAGTTCAAATGAGAGAGAACTAATCAAAACAAAAACGTCACACTGATACCACTGTTGGGAAGCGGCCGCGAGTGTGCATCAGAAAATCAAAATTATTATGCCGCTTTCCCTTTGCCCAAGACCCATTTGTTTTGATTATTCTACAAGCCTAGACATGTTACTATATATTCTAAGCATAAAACTCATAAACATGTAAAGAACATAAACCTAAATGCTAACTATCATAAGAACTCTAATTAAAATAAAGAAAGAAAAAGACTTACTTGAAGCGAAGAATCCTACAGTCCTCATTCCAATCTACAAGCTTTTCTCGAACTCAGCAAGCTCTTCCACGTTCCAAAGAGCCACCCAAGTGTGTGGCCTCCAAAGATGCACACACCAAAGCCAAAACTCAACGGCAAGACTACGCCTTGAGTGCACGGGTATTTTGCCCTTGGTGCTAGCCTAGGCAAATACCTCAAAACTTTTAACTCGAGGTTCCTCTAGTCAATTAGACTTAAGGATCCTCAAAACCAGTGGCTTACTCTTAAACTTTAGGGTTGCTCACTTATATAAACCCAATATATGAAAGGTTTGGGTGTAAAATTGTGAAGAATTCTTTGGGTTTATATAGTGCTCCAAAGACAACAAAATTAATTAAGAATCTGATGTGGGATAAAAGCTAATTTAATCTTAGCCATTGGATCTTAATTTAGTGGTTTAATGAGATTATAAAACCCTAATAAGAGTTTGGGCCGAATTGGAATTCAAAACAAATAACAAAATTTTTTTTACTATTTAATTTTTTTTTATTCCAATTCTCAAAGTGCCTTCATCGTCATTCACCAATCCCTAAACCACTATGGAACCTCATAAATGATATGTTCAATAACTAAACATATTGAACCATTTATGAACAATTCCTATAGCAATCATATATGCTGTTATATTTGTAATGTGCATTGTTAACCATTGATTTCGACTTTGTTGTGTGTGACCTTTTGGGTTCCCCTCAAGTTGGACATGAAATGAATCGTGATAATTTAATCGAACATAAATTATCCTCCGATCAGATGGTCGTTCGATTTCAATGACCAAGGTTGACATCTAGCAACATGCCAAGGCCCCCAAATGAGAAGGAAATATATATATACCCATTCTGTATGCGATTTACATATAATACGGTCCATCGCCTCACTATATCCCCACCTATTGACCTATGGTACAGAAAGTGTCTACCCATATGGTCAAAGGTATGATGTTGATAGTGTCATGAATCGTTCTAACCCAAGAATCTCACATGATTATTCCGCTGTGTCCACAGTCTCAAACACTGATCACATATATCAGTCCGCGAACTGGAATACTACTCTTATAAGAAAATATTATCCGAGAGAGTGGTGATTCTCTGTTGTATCTTTACAAACTTCATGTGTTTCAACTTTCAACAAATCACCCAATCATACCCTTATGACCAGATCTTTTGAACCGGGGAAGGAGAATGTCAAATTTATTTGATCCACACATAAGATTGTAAAGACCTAAAGTCTAAGAACTAGTCATATAATCGATACATGAAAGTTCTCACAAACACATGGGATAAACACTCCATATGAAAACTTTTGGCGGTCAGTTAGATGGTCACGAGCAACTCATGCATCCATGTGATACACCAAGCGGATGGATCTCCGCTAATAGCCTATGAGACCGGATACCCCACTTAAGGGTGGATCATATCATCATGTTAGTGTCTCCGCTTTGTGAACGCCCAGATTATTAACAAAACTATGACTAGGAATATTTAAGAGTAATGATTCTCATTAGGCGTGGAAGCCATC
This sequence comes from Zanthoxylum bungeanum, assembly GCA_019454045.1. NCBI lineage: Eukaryota > Viridiplantae > Streptophyta > Magnoliopsida > Sapindales > Rutaceae > Zanthoxylum > Zanthoxylum bungeanum. The sequence goes on from SKCR01042598.1 coordinate 31,462, forward strand.
GTCTTATTACTCTAAGGGCTTTATTACAGTGTTGATGATTCATATAAGTTATGTAAGACACGTATAATAAAGATTGCCATTTTATTAATTAATGAAAAAATTACAAATACCTGGGTATAGGGCATATCCCTAATATGACCAAGTTTACCAGGAAATCTGATTCAAATTTCATCGATTCCTACATGTTCGTGGGGCGTAAAGAGTTTGTCGGTACCCTCGGAATTTGGTAAGACATCCTGATAAAAATTTGACCTTTCAAGTCACTTATTTTGTATTCAGATGTTTCCAAAGCTTCATAGAGTAATTTTTTTATATGTATCATATTGGATAAGCTAGAATGTATCAAATTTGTATTATTGGTAGAATTCATGAGAAATCAGAATAAATTGGATCGATCTGGTAGGATTTGGGAGTTTCTGGTAAAATCAAATCTCACACGTGTCTATGCTTTGCTATGTGTAATGATAGATATGAGTCAAATATGTGATATGATGATGTTTAGATGGTCCCAGATAGTTCCAGAGGGTTTAGGATCTTTCCGTAGTGTTATCGAAAGTTTTTGCGGAAATTTTTTCGAAAATATGTAATTCAAGAATTTAAATTATCTGATAGTATTGGAATGATATGTTATGATGTATTAGATGTATTTTTATATTTTTTGGAGGAATAAGATAGATCTGAAAGATTCCAGATCCGTTTGTAATGATTTCAGATATTTCGAAGGATTTTCGAGTTTTGGATCGGAAAATGAAATTGATGCCATGGATTTATAGTTTAACATGTTCTTAAAGTAATAAAACTGAAATCATTGAAATCGGACTTAATTTGGTTATTCCGGAAAGATCCGGAAGTTTGTTATAGATGAGTCAAGAATTCCGCATAACACCAGTTCTAATTATTTCAATCGCTTATTTTAACAGATTTGATTTATATCTAGAGTGTTCGTGAGATGAGGTCAGTATTTCATGCAATGAGTACTTTACACGTTAATTATGTTCTAGATAGTTATAGTAACGGTTATGTGTGTATTCATGTGTATAAATGTATATTCGCATATGTATATATTTGTGTGGGTAGTTAAGGTGTGGATTTGAGATGATGAACGAGACGAGTTGGTTTTGACTTGGTTGAGAAGTATGATGTAGGAGGAGATTGGGGTTATATGTGTGTGTATTTTGTATGTATCCATGAAGTAATATGTATAGTTTAAGTTGACCAAACCACCGCGGGTTTGGATTGGTTAAAGCCACGAGTTTGGGTGATTTTGATCAACCGTGCATAATTTATATTATGGATATAAATGTGTATATATATATATATATATTAAGTTAGAAGTATGTAATTGATATGTATGTGATATGTTGATATGTAATTTCATGTATGAGTCTTTTGACAATGTATGGTGACTATGAAATGTGTTGTGTGATGTGCCCTCTCTGTGGGCTTCTTATCAAACGATGATGGATAAATATGTGTTTTATGATTTACCTGACATGTAAATAGATCCCCTTGAATGTGTGTCTTTGATTATAAGTGATATGCATGTGATGTTTAAAAAATATCCCGAATAAGTAAAAATATTTTGACTTCTTTTTGATATGAAATCATTTCGCCACATTATGCATTCTCTGTTTTATGGGGCTATGCCCATCTGACTACGGTCATTTAGTTACCCTCTGTCAACATGGTCCTATTTCGGATAATGTCCATTCAATGCACATGATTCTTACATTGGACGTCTGGTTTTCCTTTCGTCCAGCGAGTTGGTTCAATGACGTCTGTTACGATTTTGTAAAAAATGATTTTAAACTTGATTTCGATCACAGATAGAACTTTTTGATATTTATGAATACTTGAGTTTTTGTTATTCATGATATTTTGATTTATATTTTGATGTTTGATATTATGATTTTACGATACCTCTGACTTATGTGTTTTTTGATACTTTCAGTTTATGTTTTAAACGATACTTTGGTTTATTGTATTTCTGAAAGACTTAGAGAAACGATTTCAGATAACTTAGTTTATATATTCTGATTGGATGTTATACGATACAATTTCCGCCACGGTGTTTTTTTTAATGATTTTATGGATTTTAACCATTTGTGGCTCCTGTTCTAGGGTCCAGACCATCAGAAAATGGCTGACACCCTACCCTCTATCGAGATGGTCATGTTCAGATATTTTCAATCTTTGCGCGTGACTTAGGTAATAGACGTCTGTTTAGTTTGATGATTTTGTCTTTGGAAATTTGTGTTTTTAGAAAGATTATTTCTATATAAATTGGGTTTTTATAAGACGATTACCATGTATTCTGATCTATGAACTATATGGAGTGTGTAATGTGATTTCCGATTCATACAATGAATAGATTGTTTGTAAGAGATCCATGTTGTATTTTTTGTTTCCGATAATAAATATATTTGTTTGTAAGAAATTTACATTCTGACTTCTATATATGCTAATGAATGAGATCAGCATAATGGTATTTTGATGAGCGGAAAATATATCAATATTTACCGCCCCTTTTACTTAATATTTTGTTTAGTTTCTCGGGTTTGATGAACGTTTTGATGTATTTTAGTTTATTTTACAGATAAAATAATATTGGGACTTAATGGAATCATTTAGGAAGAAATGTGGGACAAATAAGGGAAAAAATTGGACTTGACATATTAATTTTGGAGAGATTGGAAACTTGAAAGGGCGTTCTAACGAAGTGCAGTTTCAGAAATTCTAATTTTGCGCAATTTTCGTAATTTGGGCATAACTTTTTACTCCGATATCGGATTGAGCTGATTCAAGTTCCAGATTAAAGAAGACTCCAAGATCTACAACTTGTAAGAACAAAATAATTTTGAATTCTGAATATTGCATGACCGAAATTGATGAAACATCCAGAAGTGTGTTATGCGTAATTATTAAAGTCATTTTCAAAGCAAAAAAAAATAAAAATAAAAATAAAAATAAAAATAGTCAAACTCCCACCAAACATGATATCAATTAATAATGGATTTGGTGGAGCAATTAGTGGAGCAATTAGTGAGCAATTAATAATGGATTTGGTGAAGCAATTAGTGGAGCAATTAATAATGGATTTAGTGGATGATTTGATGGAGGCAAAATTTTGCCTATAAATACCAAGCCATTTCATTTGTACATTGATACTTTCTTATTTGAAATTCCTTAAGAATAACTAAGAAGATTGTATCTTGTTTATTTATTTATAGCTTTCAGTAATTAATTTCCGTTTTCGCACTTTCTTTTCTTTTCTTTACTTTTCAGTTTTTACTTTCCGCAATTTACTTTTACGCACAATACTTTCCTTTCTTTACTTTTTCAGTTTTTACTTTTCAAGCAATGAGGAGGTAACTCCCCCTTACTGGGGTAAAAGGTAAAACTTTTATTATTGCTATTTAGATTAATCTCCCATAATTATAATATAATAACTATTTAAAATCTGACTTAATGAGGATACCGCCATATTGGTAGGTTGGTAATTAATTATAAATTGGTTTTAACCTGACTAAGCATGGATATCGCCTGGTGGTCGATTGGTAATTAATTATTAATTTGACTTAATCAGGATACCGCCTATATGGCTGATTGGTAATTATCACGCAAAGTTAATATATTATATTAAGAGAGATATCTAAAATAGTAGTAATAAAAGTGGATCATCTAACCCCATTATTTTCTTTTATTGTACTTTTCTTTTATTTACATTTCAGTAATTTATTTTTCAGCAATTTACTTTTCAGCAATTTACTTTACAGCAATTTATTTTTCAGCAATTTACTTTCCAGTAATTTCATTTCCAGCATTTACTTTATGTCTTTTCTTTTATTTAAGTTTTACTACCCGTAAATATGTGTCGTAACTAAGCCAGTTATCTGGAGTTGTGATTAAATCCAATATCACCGGTTTATAAGGGGTTAAATTACAGTTTGGGTAATATAAAGTTTTATTTATTGAGCTTTAATCCTAATGCTTTTTATTAACTGACCATTAATAAAATTGAACTGGTAAACTTAAAATGAACTTGGAAAATGGATTTTAGGTTTAAGACCTTAAACTTAATAGCCCACAATCTTCCTTGAGGATAGATAACCCTTTAATAGATTTCCTTACAGATATGAATATACCTGTCGGGCGAGGGTAGCCATAATTGGAACTTAATCTTAATGAATTCAGATAACTTAATTGACATATGAATATGATTAATTGGGTTACACTGGGTATTTGTATTTGACCATCGGAAGATGCTTTTACATAATTCTATGTTCCAGGTTAATAAACTAATATATTACACAACCGTAAAATAACCACTTCATCTTTTAAAAAGATATTAGAAAGATTCATAACCCTGGATAGTTTAATAATATTGAATTTTCCTCAATTTCCTTTTGCACAATTTTATTTTCTGTTTTAAGTTTAAAGTCACCACACAATCAAACAATCAATCCATTAGATACTTGTAAAAATTTGGCTTTATTAATTAATAGCTAAGGTTTTAAGTCATCGTGGGATCAATACTTTTTATACTACTTGAACGATACGTGCGCTTGCGTTATATGCGTGTGATTATGCCGGTCAAGTTTTTGGCGCCGTTGCCGATGACTTATTTATCTTTCACTATTAGTTTTAGGGTTATATACGTTACTTGTATCTAATTTCTTTTTACTTATTGTTGTCGTTTTCTTTTGTTTCAGGTTCTCAGTCACTACATGAGACGAACCAGAAGCTTTGAAATATGTCTGCTTGACTCTAAAATTGAAAGAACCATCAGACAGTTGAGAAAGGAAATGCGAGAATGGCAAGAAGCAATTGTTAACATGGAACCTGAACCTTTATAAGTTGCACCACCAATTCCCATTCATGACAGAACCATTCTGGTGGTTGACAGCTTCATTTCCTGTATTTTACTTCCTTCATTACCAGCAAATGTGTGTGACATCAAAACATGCATTTAGATGATTCAGCAGTCAGTTCAATTTAGGGGGAATGCAACTGAAGATCCTAATGCCCACATCAGCAACTTCCTGGAAGTTTGCGGCACTTTCAATTACAACAGAGCATCAGAAGAAGCAATGAGACTGCGAGTTTTTCCATAATCCTTGAAAGATAGAGCCAAAGCTTGGCTACATTCACTACAAGCAGGTTTCATCACAACTTGGAACACTCTAACCACAAAATTCCTTGCAAAGTAATTTCCACCAGCCAGAACTGCAAAGTTGAGGAATGACATTACATCCTTCGTGCAGCAAGATTCAGAATCCCTTTGCGAAGCTTGGGAAAGATTCAAAGATTTGCTCCGGAAATGTCCTCACCATGAGATTCCAAAGTGGCTTCAAGTCCAAACTTTCTATAATGGACTTTCTGGACTAATGAGAACCACAATTGATGATGCTGCTGGAGAAGCTTTGATGGCAAAAGGAGAAGATCAAGCCTGAGACTTAATCGAAGAAATGGCTAACAATAGTTCCTTGTGGCCAACAGAAAGAAGTATGATCCAGAGAATTACAGGAATATATGAAGTTGGAGTCAACTCAGTAGTGAATACTAAGTTGGATCAGATGTGCAAATACCTGGAAACACTCAGCGTACAAGTTGTAAACATTGCCAGAACCACAAGTTCACCATATGGAGGAGCACCAAAGCCAAATCAACATAAAGAAACGGTGAATTATGTCAACAATTTCAACAGACAGAGGAACAATCCATATTCCAACACCTACAACCCAGGGTGGAGGAATCATCCCAATTTCGCATGGAGCAATAATTCATGGCAAATAAACAACCCACCACCCGGATTCCAACAGAAAAACAAAAGCCATGAGTATGACAAAGAAACAGAAATAACAGAACTGCTGACCCACTTGAAAAAGATTGAAGCAAAACACGACTCTCAAGCAGTTAGGTATGATGCTTTGTTTCAATCCCAAGCAACATTAATTCAAAGTCATTTGCTTCTATTAAAGCACTGGAGAATCAAATTGGACAACTGGCCAATGCTCAGAGTTACAGACCGCCAGGTAATCTTCCCAGCAACACAGAACCAAATCCAAGGAACATGGAAAAGAGCAATGTCATGCCATCATGTTAAAAAGCGGTACTAAAATCAACAAAGATGTTGGAGTAAAAACAACTGGTGAGAAAGTTCCAAAAGAAAACAGCAAAACAGTTCCACAGATAGAGGAAAACAAAGTAAAGAAAAAAGATCAAGAAAGAATCACTATACCTCCACATTTTCCACAGTGTCTCTAGAATAATAAACTAGACAAGCAGTTTTCTCGATTCCTGGAGATCTTCAAAAAGCTGCATATCAACATTCCATTTGCAGAAGCATTGGAATAAATGCCCAGCTATGTCAAATTCATGAAAGACATTCTTTCACGAAAACGGAGATTGGGAGATTACGAGACAGTAACATTATCAGAAGAATGCAGCGCCATCATTCAGAGGAAGCTTCCCCCAAAGTTGAAAGATCTTGACAGTTTCACTGTTCCTTGCACCATAGGAGAACATGACTTCATTAAGGCTTTGTGTGATTTAGGTACGAATGTTAATTTGATGTCTTTTTATATTCTCAGGAAATTACAGATTGGAGAAACAATGCCCACCTCAGTCTCTCTACAACTTGCTGATAGAACGCTCATATTTCCAAGAGGTGTAGTTGAAGATGTGCTGGTCAAAGTTGACAAATTCATTTTCCCAGCTGATTTTATTGTCCTTAATATAAAGGAAGACGAAGACGTGTCGATCATTCTCGGGAGACCATTTTTAGCTACTGGTCGAACCATTATTGATGTACAAATAGGAGAACTAATCATGAGGTACAAGACCAAGAAGTAACATTCAACATTTTCAAAGCCATGAATTTCCCGAATGACGAGAAGAAGGAATGTTTCAGACTTGATGTGATAAATAGTACCATCCATACTTGCGAGAAAAATGAAAGTTCTACTGACAAACTTAAAGCATGTCAATTTCCTGTGGAGCCGGAAGATAAAGCGTATTGCGCACTGAAGAAGCCTATTCTTGCACTACAAGCATCAAAAGAGAAACAATTCCACCAGCTCAACGAATTGGAGAATTTCACATTCAACCTTTTGAGAATGCCAAACTGTACAAAGAAAAGGCCATGAAGAAACATGATGAGAAGTTAGTGCGCATACAACTGGAACCCGGGCAGAAGGTACTGTTAAACAAATCAAGGGTAAAACTTTTCCCATGGAAGCTAAAATCACGGTGGTCAGGTCCATTCCTAATCATTAAGGTTTTACCAGATAGAGCCGTTGAATTACATGATCCCGACTCCAACAAATTATTCAAGGTTAAAAACAAGCGTGTCAAACACTACTGGGGAGAATCATTTGAGCGACAAAAAGAAAGTGTCACACTTTCTTATCCAGCCTAACGTTCGGGCAGTCATGTCTAGCTGACGACTTTAAACTTAGTGCTAGCAGTGAGGCAACCCATGCAATTTGGATCTTAACCTTTAATTTCCATTTTAGATGTAGAATTTCAGCTAACCAGGTACTATCTTCTAAACTCATATTCTACTTTTTAAGACATTAGGGACAATGTCACATTTAGGTTTGGGGGTGGGGAATAGTTGTAGTATTTTGTTGTTATGTTGTTTTTATTTTTAGTCCAAAATTTTCGAAAAAAATACAAAAAAAATGTAAAATTTTACAAAAATAAAAAATATATTTTGTCTTTTTTAATTTGATTAATCGGGTGAAATTAGTGTAAGAGATAGCCGAGTAAGGAATTTCCAATCCTGAGACGTATCTCAACCTATTTCGAAACAAGTTAATTTTTGTTTATTTCATTTTGAATTATTTAATTAGTAAATTCTCCATAAAACTGATTAAAATGAATCTTCATATGCTCAGTTGACAGATATTATCAACTTGCAGGGTAATATACGGACATGATAGGTAATTGACGAGTTTGTAATATCCAGTGCTCTAGTTTAATTGGAGGAAGCATCTAAAAAAGCGATGGAATAAAAAAACGTCTGAGATCCGAGTTATTAAGTCTGTAGGGGTGTTTTAACACCTAGTGCCCTAAAACCAACTGGTTTGGGAGCCACTGGCCCAAAACTTGCTACATGGATCAAAGATGTTGCAAATATATATATATATATATATATATATATAATATATATATATATATATATATGAAGTCTGAGTAATTAAGTCCGTATGGTGTCTTAACACCTAGTGCCCTAAAACAACTGGTTTGGGAGTCACTGACTCAAAACTCGCTACATAGATGGAATATATTATATATAAATAAATAAATAAAAATTCAAAAATCAAGAAGAAAATCAGAAAAATCAGAAAAATTATTTCATTGCTTTAAAAAATGTGTGAATTCTGATATAACTTTAGGATAGAAATATTACTCTCTTCTCAACTACATTTGTGACTATTGTGGGAAAAATGAGTTGATTAATATTTTGTTGGCTGTGTATATGAACAATGGTAAAAAAAAACAATCAGAGAATTTACTTATTCAGTAATCTAGAAAGAAAGAAAACAACTACTAACTTGGATAAGAAGTTTCGCATGTTTAGTCACTAACTTCTTTATTCTATTTTCTCTTGTCTTTTTACTTTTGTGTGCATTAGTTTTAATATCTTTTTACTTTTATCAAACGTTTGTGGGTATCGTTGCTGTAAGCCCTCACGAGACTACAACTCGTCCACTAGGGACACCTAGGGGTTTAAAGGCTTGTTGCATATGTTAAATACAACTGTGATCCCTACAAAAGTGGTTTAGTTTAATTTTAATTGTTTCTTATATTTTATTTTGTTGTTTTGCTCGAGGACTAGCAAAATGTTATAATTGTAGGTGAAATTAGTCGTATGGCCGTTGTGATGTGATTTCTATTTTTGATCATGAATGTCATTTGATTGTGTAGAGATTGTTTGAGTGTTTTTTATTTCTTTAGCGTGGATGAGACTGAATTTGCGATACTCGTGTTGATCCTGTGTGCATGTGATTAGTTTATTTCTGATAATTATGATATATTTGTTAGGAAGAAGATTTAGAAACTTATAATATGTGTGTTCGAATATGTATATGTGTGTATGTTTGCATTTGTAAATGTGTATATGTGTGTGAATGCAACTCGGGGCTTGAACGTTCGAAGAAGTTTGGATATACTGATTTTGAATCGCATTAGGACATTAATGAGTATGTGAATTCAAAAGACATTATGTTAAAGAATGGTAAAAAATAGTACGATGATTAAACGTTTTCTGAAAAATAACCACACAAATATATACTCATACCTATATATGTACCATATTTGAACTTTATTCTTTTTTATTTGTGGTGTGTGTGGCTGCTTACTGAGTTTTATAACTCACACCACATCGTTTGTTATTTTTGCAGGTTGGAAACCAAATCAGTCAGCTATTATGCTTTAGATGTTTATTCTCGAGATGAGGGATCACCCAAGTTATAATCACCCACTCTAGAGTCTTGGGATATGTCGTATATGTTGGGATTTATATCCTAGATCTTCATGTATGGTAAACGAAATTGATTATTGTAATAATAATAAATACATTATTTATTTTATCAAAGTTGTTTGATTTATATCGCATATTGTCCAATTGTCTTGTTTACCTTGATTACTATTATACCTTTACACTTAGTGTATGTTTGATGCACAAGAGGATTTAAGTCTGGAGTTAGTAATCTAAATAGTCCATAGAGAGCAAACAAAGAGGGTATTTTATTTGTGGTTTATCTATAGCTGCGGTCCATTCTATACTTGTATGACGACCTTGATCCGGGATCGTTCATGTAGTGACATGGGAATTGAGGCACCTTATATGATGAGATCATATATGACTGGACTCAGATAAATACGAATTTATTTTAATATCCGTTAACCGAAAAAATTCATTTTATCTAATATATGGTCATATATGGATTCGTTCTTAATCCTGAGTGTACTATGAACTCCTACATGACAGGCTATGTCCTTTGATTTACTATGGTGAGGTTGATGTTGCATTCAAGGCCAATAACTATGTATTTTGGGGATATGGTTTGGTATGTAGCTAGGAACGTTTTACAAAGATATATAATTCACTACTTCTTACGAGAAACACAAGAATATCTTTTTTAAGAGTTGATTCGAGGCTTGAACAATTTGAGCGCTCAATTTTTCTATTATGAATAAAAGTTTTATATATTCATAATTGTTATGAATTAATTATTCATTATAGAATTAATGGTGCTTAAGAGATAAAATATTTAGAGTGGTTTAACGGACTTTTGACCCAGCTCTATTTATGAGATATTCGTGAAGGGCTATATCCATATGTAATGATTATATCGATGGACACCGAAGTTGTTCAGTTTATTTTATCCATCTACGGTAACGAGAGTTCAAATTCGAGTTTTTAGTGGAACAACACGGAGTTAATAATTAGTAATATATGATTAAAGAGTTTAATTAATATTTTGGAATTATTGGAGCTCGCAACCGTAGGTCCATTTGGTCCCCGTACTAGCTCGATTAACTGTAGCAAACCTAATATAATTAGATTGTCTAATAATATGCTCACATTATATTTATATATTATTAATGAGATTAATAATATTTATTATCACAAATGAAAACTATGTTAAATTAGTTTAACTTAATATTTTCTAGAATTCTTTGATTATGAGATAATCAAGTTAGTAATAATTATGAGATAATTACTACAACATAATTGAAGGTAAAAAAATCATTATTAAGATATTGATTGTTATTTACCATTGGAGACAAAGCCATATGTATTACCATGTCATCCAAGCAATTATGTCTATTAGGTGGCATGTATACACCTAATATATTTGTCATTAGCTAATACATTTTATGCTTTGGTATGGCCTCCACATTTATGTGTTTGCCATTGAAAGAAAACATTAGATGCTTAATGACAAAAAAATTATCTTTAGCTTATCATTTCTTATGCTTTGGTATGACATTCATATTTTTATATTGGCCATTGCAAGAAAGCATTAGATGTTTAATGACAAGGTTAGTTGGCTTGTGTAAGAGAATATAATCTCTATCATTTCTCACTTCATAAGGTTACCATTTTGCAAACATTTACACAAGTATTGTGAGAAAGACAAGAGAGAAAAGAGAGAGATTTCAAGCATTCACAATTGTTGTGAGAGTGTTTGAAATTCCTAAAGCCAAACACCAATTGTGACATCTTGATTCTCTAAATCATTTAGAGTTTAATCTTTTTGAGTGAAGCTCACACTTCAATTTGTTGGTTTCGAGTCATAGTTCGAAAGATCGAGTGGTTGATCCAAGTGTTGGACAAAAAATGATTGATTTTGGCTACTACAACAAATGGAGAAGGCAAAGAAAACATTAAAGATCCATACCAGAGCCAGTGCCACCATAAGCAACTTCTGCCATGCAAAGGAAAGTCGTATCCTACAATTGGCATTGAGAGCTTAAGGTTGAAAAGTTTTCTTAACCATTCTCATTTTAGTTTTAATGATTTATATGAGATATAGATTTTAAAATGCATGTTGTGATGAGTATGCACAATTAGATTAATGAGATAAATGGTTTTAATGTTCATGTGATGAATATTTACTTTTGATTCATGTGATGATTGTATTGCGTTGATCGTTATTTTTTCCGGCTCTTGTTTTTAGCATTAGAAATGTAATACCATAAGGTCATATTCTTTCAAGTGTTGTAAGTTTAGGCCATAAGGTCATATTCTTTCAGGTGTTGTAAGTTCATTTCCTTAGTAATAAGTTCATTATGTAACCCTATTTGTAACTTGGAGGAGCCGATGCCGCAAAGGAATTTTGACAAAGAAATTTCGTAAAGAACTCAACAACACTACATAGACCAAGATTTGAAGACCAATGGATGCTTTAGATTTATTGTACTAATTATATTAGTGTAGAAAAATAAGAGCTCGGTCAAAATAATTTGTAATGTGTTTGATTTTGCAAATTCCAGCCCCTGAAAACTACGCAACCCCTTCGCGCGTCGTGACGCGACCAACAAATGCAAATGGAGGCTACTGCCTTGTTGCGTCGCGAAGCAAATATGACCTGAAGAATTTTTTTCTGGTATTCTGGGCGTCGCGAAGCCACCAGTTAGCATCACGATGCCCAGACCTGGGTTTATATGTATGTTTTAAATTATTTAGTAACATTTTATATAGCCTAGGGTGCCTACTCTTGCATTTTCACATGCCATAACATGTAGATATGCATGATATTCTAGTTATAAAATTGATTTTATGTAATTTAAAAGTTAAATAAGAATATGAGATGCATGCAAATGGATTAATAAGATTAATTGGTTTAAAGGTTTAAAAATTGCGAATTCAAATTTTAGAAACAGATGGACCTTATGAGTACATTATTTTCCTTGGTATATCGGATGTAAACCCGGACGTAAATTCTATAGCTGGTTCCGAATGGACGGTAATATCGTCTACACTCGGGATACAATACCACGTACCTTTGGAATAAATAATGTGCTTTTATCGATTAAATGGTTTAATGACATTTGGTCTGTTCGTTGAATTCTAAATTTTAAAACCTATAAATGGACTAATAATTTAAGAGTTAAAATTGATTAGATCTCTATAACAACTTGATTAAATTAGTTTAATTAAGTTAATTGGTTAGTAGAGACTAATCAGGATTAGTGAATAAAATTTTAAGAGTTAAAATTGGTTAGATCACTATATTGTCAACTAGTATTTATAAGGTTATGTCTTTAGCCGAACATAATCTAAGATTCAAAAGATACTAGTGAGATATAAACCTTACACTTCAAAATAATGAGTGGGAGAGGGGTATACCACAATACATGCCACAATCTCCATTGTTATCCAAAAAAGTGAGATTCAATAGGCGCCTCGAGACGGCTTTGCTTTCGTCCTCCTACAGATGGTGTCTTTTTTGGGTCAATATCAGGTTTGGATTCCGAAAGGATAGAGACTCTAGATGTATCTGGTGGTTTGACCTACCCTATGGCGACACTTCACTAGTTAAGTCCAAGAGTTCCGAAATGATGGGTCACACTCACAAATGAATGATTAAGTTGTTAATCAAAGCTTCATTGACCAAAATAACGGTAGTTGATTAATATATGAATAAGAGTTATTTCAGATATATTAATCAAATTGAGAATGTCTCAGTCTATCATGCGAATACTTGACCTACCCTACGGCAGAACTTATTTGTAGGATGATAGATAACCGTGGCATAGTAATTCTTTTAGGTTTCTAATTCATTATACATTGATCATGCATCATATTTAATTATATGCCTAAATATTTGACAATTTTAATATGCGACGAATGAATGTTGAATGCGCATTTATTATTTTTCAGCCATGGCATCTGCAATAATCTCAATTCTCAAACAACAAGAAAAATTAACCGGGGATAATTATGTTAAATGGAAAAGTGACATGAATTCTATATTGGTCTGCGAAGACCTTAAATTTGTCATAATGGAAGAATGTCCTCCTAAGCCAACACCAAATGCTGGTAGAGCTGCATGTAATGCCTATAATAATTGGATTACAGCTGATGACAAAGGCCATAGCTATTTGATAGAATCTATGTCTGAGGTTCTTGCTGCACAGTATGAGCCTATGGCGATAACATCAATGATTATGCAGGTATTACAGAACATGTTTGGGCAACCTTTAGACCGGCAACAACATGAGGCAATAGTCTTTGTATTGACCGCTAGAATGAAGAAAGACACATCAATCTGAGACCATGTGTTGAGGATGATGTCTAATCTTAATATGGCTGAAACCCATGGTGCACGTATCAATGTGCAAATGAGGTGACATTGATCATGGAAACCCTTCCGAAGAGTTTCATACATTTTAAAAGCAATTGTTCCATGAATAAGTTGACTTTTACGTCGATTGAACTGTTAAATGAGCTCACCAATTACGAGTCCATTATGAATGGTCCTCGCAGGTCCAATGTCGAGGCAAATGTTGCCGAATCTTCTAAATCTGCGAAGAAGAAGAAAAAAGGCAATTAGAAGGCAAAGGCAAAACCAGTGAAAAAGAATAACAACAAAGGCTCCAAAGGAACCAATGCCAAAGGAAAATGTTTACATTGTGAACAACAATGGCATTGGAAAAGGAATTGTCTGAAATACCTTGTTGAGCTTAAAGAGAAGAAGAATACAGGTAAATACGGTTTACTTGTCATTGAATCTCTTTTGGTGGAGGATGATAAATCCATATGGATTGTTGATTCTGGTGCCACTAACCATGTTTGTTGTTCTTTGCAGCTACTTGACTCATGGAGGGACCTTGCTGAAGGTAGCTTCACCATGGGAGTTGGGACAGGGGATGCTGTTTCAGCAAAAGCAGTGGGAGTTTCAAATTTGAATTTTAGTAAAAGTTATTTATGTTTGAATGGTGTGCTATATATTCCTAGTTTTCGCAGGAATTTGATTTTTGTAACAAAACTTATGGAATATGATTTTTCTATTTCGTTTAATAATAAGTCAGTTATTATTAGTAGAAATGGATTAAATATATGCATGGGAAACTCCAAAAATAATCTATATGTATTAAGGCCGTTAATGCATGAATCACTGCTTAATATTGAAATGTTTAAGATTAAAAGATCTAAAACTAAACGGAAAAAGATTTCTCATGATGATACCTATTTATGGCACCTTAGACTTAGTCACATTAACCTTGACCGGATAGATAGACTAATTAAGAACGGATTTTTAAATCAGTTAAAAATCGGTACTTTACATGTCTGTGAATCATATCTAGAAGGCAAAATGACCAAGAGACCTTTTACTGGAAAAGGGATAAGAGCCAAAGAAATAATTGAGCTAATACATTCGGACATTTACGGACCAATGAATGTAAAAGCCCTAGGTGGTTATGAATACTTCGTCACTTTCATTGACGACTATTCTAGATATGAGTATGTTTACCTAATGCAGCACAAGTCAAATACTTTTGAAAAGTTCAAAGAGTATCATGCTGAGGTTGAGAACCAGTTAGGTAAAAGCATCAAAATTCTACGATCAGATCATGGAGGAGAATACCTTGATAGAGATTTCGAGGAATTCTTAGTTGAGCATGAAATTGTTTCACAGCTCACAGCACCTGGAACACCACAACAAAATGGTATTGTAGAAAGGAGAAATCAGACTCTACTAGACATGATGAGATCAATATTTAGTTATAGCACTCTACCTAGTTCATTCTGGGCGTATGCATTTAGTTATAGCACTCTACCTAGTTCATTCTGGGGTATGCATTGCAAACTATAATGTATATCCTAAAGTAGTTCCTTCTAAGTCTGTTTCTAAGACTCAATTAGAGTTATGGAATGGTTATAAAACTAGTTTGCAATATTTCCGCATATGGGGGTGTCTGGCACACGTGCTAAAGAACAAGACTACTAAGTTGGAACCACGTTCATAGGTGTGCCTATTTGTAGGCTATCCTAAGGAAACTAGGGGTGGATTCTTTTATAGTCCAGAAGATAATAAATTATTTGTGTAAGCAAATGCTACATTTCTTGATGAGAACTATATGAGAGAGTTCAGACCTCGAAGTAAAGTGTTACTTGAGGAGTTACTTGTTGGTACGACCAGTACACAATTGTGAAATGTTGACATAGACATTACACCTTCAACATCTGAAAGTCAGATGCAAGTTTATCAGGATATTATACCACCTAGACGTAGTGGGAGGGTTGTGAGACAACATGAATGCTATCTAGGAAATGGTGAGGTGTAAGTTGTTGCATATTGTGATGGTATAGATGATCCATTGACCTATCATAGTGCAATGGAAGATACTGATAAAGAGGAATAACTCAAAGCTATGAACCTTGAGATGAAGTCTATGTACTCTAACTCAGTCTGGGAGCTTGTAGACCAACCTGATGGAGTAAAACCCATAGGTTGCAAGTGGATCTATAAGAGAAAAAGAGGAATAGATGGGAAAGTACAGACTTTCAAGGCTAGGCTAGTGGAAAATGGTCATACCCAAAATGAGAGAGTTGACTATGAAGAAACTTTCTCGCCAGTAGCCATGCTTGAATCCATCAGGATTTTTCTTTCCATTGCCGCATATTATGACTATGAGATTTGGTAAATGGACGTCAAGACTGCATTCTTGGATGGTACTCTTGATGAGAGTATCTATATAGTACAACCAGAGCGGTTCATTACCCAATGTCAAGAATAAAAAGTTTGCAAGTTGCAAAGGTTCATTTATGGACTTAAGCAAGCATCTAGATCTTGGAACATAAGGTTTGATACTACGATCAAGGCTTATAACTTTGAGCAGATCATAGATGAGCCTTGTGTCTACAAGCGCATCATTGATGGGAATGTGGTTTTCCTTGTGTTATACGTTGATGATATTTTACTCATTGGGAATGATGTAAAGATATTATTGGACGTGAAAATATGGCTAGCTAACCAATTCCAAATGAAAGATTTGGGAGATGCAAGTTATGTACTTGAGATCCAGATCATTCAGGATCGCAGAAAATGACTGTTAGCAATATCTCAAGCAACATATATCGATAAGATTCTTGTGCGATTTGGTATGCAGAATTCCAGGAAAGGTAATTTACCTTTCAGGCATGGAATTCATTTGTCTAAGGAACAGTCTCCTAAGACACCTCAAGGAGTTGAGGAGATGAGACATATACAATATGCTTCAACAGTTGGAAGTCTTATGTATGTTATGTTATGCACAAGACCGAACATCTGTTTTACAGTGGGAGTAGTCAGTAGGTTTCAATCCAACCCAGGATTAGATCATTGGGTAGCGGTGAAACATATTCTCAAGTATCTTCGTAGAACGAGAAATTATATGCTTGTATATACAAGTCAGGATATGATTTCTCAGAGGATATACATACTCTGATTTTCAGACAGATGTCGATTCTAGGAAATCAACATCTGGATCAGTGTTCACCGTAGGTGGTGGAGCTATAGTATGGAAGAGCATTAAGCAATCTTGTATTGTTGACTCCACCATGGAGGCTGAATATGTAGCAGCTTGTGAAGTAGCTAAGAAAGCAGTCTGGCTCCATAAGTTCTTGGCAGATCTAGAAGTTGTTCCAGATATGGATAAATCACTCACACTTTATTGCGATAATAGTGGTGCAGTGGTGAACTCCAAAGAACCAAGAAGCCACAAGAGGGGAAAGCATATTGAGAGGAAATATCACATCATCAGGGAGATAGTACAGATAGGAGATGTCGCTGTCGCGTAGATTCCATCCGCAGACAACTTGGATGATTCGTTTACAAAGACCTTATATGCTAAAGTGTTTGAAGGTTACCTAAAGGGTTTAGGATTACATGACATGTCTCATTTACTCTAGTCCAAGTGGGAGATCATTGAGATTTATGTCATAGATCTTTATATATTGTAAACGGAATTGATTATTGTAATAATAATAAATGCATTATTTATTTTATCAAAGTTATTTGATTTATATCGCATATTGTCATATTGTCTTGTTTACCTTGATTACTATTATACCTTCAGACTTAATGTATGTTTGATGCACAAGAGGATTTAAGTTTAGAGTTGGTAATCTAAATAGTCCATAGAGAGCAAACAAAAAAAGTATTTTGTTTGTGGTTTATCTATAGCTGCGGTCCATTCTATACTTGTTTGACGACCTTGATCCGAGATCGTTCATGTATTGACATGGGAATGAAGGCACCTTGTATGATGAGATAATATAGGACTGGACTCAGATAAATACGAATTTCTTTTAATATCTGTTAACCGAAAAAATTCATTTTATCTAATAGATGGTCATATATGGATTCGATCTTAATCCTGAGTGTACTACGAACTCCTACATGACAGACAATGTCCTTTGATTTACTATGGTGAGGTTGGTGTTGCATTTCCTGCCAATAACTACGTATTTTTGGGATATGATTTGGTATGTAGTTGGGAACATTTTACATAGATATGAAATTCACTCACTCTACGAGAAGCAGAAAGATATCTTTTTTAAAAGTTGATTCGGGGCTTTGAGCGCTAAACTTTTCTATTACGAATAGAAAGTTTTATATATTCATAATTGTTATGAATTAATTGTTCATTATAGAATCAATGGTGCTTAAGAGACAAAATATTTAGAGGGGTTTAACGGACTTTTGACCCGGCTCTATTTATGAGATATTTGTGAAGGGCTATATCCATATGTAATGACTATATCGATGGACACCGAAGTTGTTCGGTTTATTTTATCCATCTACAGTAACTGAAGTTCAACTTCGAGTTCTTAGAGGAATAATATGGAGTTAATAATTCGTAATATATGATTAAATGGTTTAATTAATATTTCAGAATTATTGGAGCTCGGAACCGTAGGTCCATTTGGTCCCCGTGCTAGCTCGATTAACGGTAACAGACCTAATATAATTAGATTGTCTAATAATATGCTCACATTATATTTATATATTATTAATGAGATTAATAATATTTATTATCACAAATGAAAACTATGTTAATTTAGTTTAACTTAATGTTTTCTAGAATTCTTTGATTATGAGATAATCAAGTTAGTAATAATTATGAGATAATTAATATAATATAATTGAAGGTAAATAAATCATTATTAAGATATTGATTTTTATTTACCATTGGAGACAAAGTCATATGACTTACCATATCATCCAAGTAATTATGTCTATTAGGTGGCATGTATGTATACACCTAAATATTTGTCATTAGTTAATGTATTTTATGCTTTAGTATGACATCCACATTTATGTGTTTGCCATTGAAAGAAAAAACATTAGATGCTTAATGACAAAAATATTGTCTTTAACTTATCATTTCTTATGCTTTGGTATGACATTCACATTTTTATGTTGGTCATGCAAGAAAGCATTAGATGCTTAATGACAAGGTTAGTTGGCTTGTGTAAGAGAATATAATCCCTACCATTTCTCTCACTTCCTAGGTGAACATTTACAAACATTCACACAAGTGTTGTGAGAAAGAAAAGAGAGAAAAGAGTGAAAGTTTAAGCATTCACAAATGTTGTGAGAGTATTTGAAATTCATAAAGCCAAAAACCAATTGTGACATCTTGATTCTCTAAATCGTTTAGAGTTTAATCTTTTGAGTGAAGCTCACACTTCGGTTTGTTGGTTTCGAGTCATAGTTCAGAAGATCGAGTGGTTGATCCAAGTGTTGGACAACAAAGGATTGATTTCGGCTACTACAACAAAGATAGAAGACAAAGAAAACTTATAAGATCCATACCGGAGCCGGTGCCACCACAAGCAACTTCCGCCGCGCAAAGGAAAGTCGTATCCTACAGTATAAGTCTAGGATTTGTGTTGGTTATGTTGTATATCGTGCAATGCATGATGTTGTATGTATATAATTAAATATATCATTTTGTATGTATAGCTTTTGGCACGAAGCCCTGAATGTTTATGGTGTGTAATTGATTTATCTTGAGTTGGATCATAAGTCTTTTTGTATATTTGATTGCTTTTGTAGGTCATTTGGTGCTAGACTGCGTTTCAGTTTGTCCAAATTTTAGGGTATACCATGTCCATTTTCATCAGATATGAGGCTTAGGGAGATGTGTTATTCATATCTTCTGCCAATAACGTCATACCTCTGGCAGGATGTTACAGTTTATTTATTGCTTCCATTTTGCTAGTCATCTGCTATATTTTTTCAATAAATAAAAAAATGTTAATAATTATTTATCAAACAAAACAAATATAATACATTATTTTTTATTTGATTGTTTATAATTTAATACAAATTTGATTAGTCTATTAGTTTCGACATCCATATATATATATATATTAAATATTTAAATTTTCTCATCTCGTCATGTGACAGCTTTATATTAAAATTATAAAATTATTAAATCTATTAAATAAAATTATATTATAATAAAATATACATTTAATTTTATAAGAATTCTATTATAAAATTCAAACATATTAAATTATCTTATTAAAACGTGACAGCTTCATATTAAAGTTATAAAATTAAATTAATAAATTTATTAAATAAAAATATTATTATAATTTTATAAAAATTTCTATTATAATAAGAAAACATATTAAATTAACTTATTAAAATAGAAGGAATAACATTTTTTTTTTAAGAATAACAACTTGCAAATATATCTATCTTTAAAGGTAGGCAATTTAATTTTAGTTCAATTGTACCTTTCAAATCCATTCTTTAAAAATAAAACTAAAAATATATCTTTTATTATTGTGTAATTCACGATCTCAAATTGCCCATCGAAAACAGCACCTAAGTGTCATCTCTCCATTCTCTGACCTTTAATTCTCTATTATTAGGCAAGGACACCTTTATATTTATAGATTTTCTTAAATGAAGACATACTTTATCAATTTTCTATCACATAAGTCCCAAATGAAATCATTGTGCAGTTACATGAGAGTTGTTACACCAATAAGTAATGAATTTATGGAACTGTCTTCAGTTGTATTTTTTTAATGAATTTATTTGTTATTGTATTGACCATGTGTTTTATTATGTATATTATGTTATTTTTCTCTAATTTTGAAGTTTGGATTAACCAATTCTATCGAAAGGTTGAAAAATTTGGTCAGCTCCGTAATCCTTCTAGGACCACAAATAAATTTAAATGTGAGTCTGAGATTCGAACAGTCGTGTGAATTTCATAGTGTACAGAGTTATATTGTCAGATTTATTCAGAATATTCTTATTTTCAAGCTAATATTGACCGTGTCATGTTTTATTTATGAATGAATTCATCATAAAAAAAAAAAGGAAAAGGAAAAAAAAAAAAAAAAGTCCCAAACCCTTGACCAAAGTATCCTACAACGTTAAATGACTTCCCTCTTCGATTATAAAATTAAACCCAAAAAAAAAACAAAAAATAAAAAACAGTTTATTCTCTCCCGCTTTAAGAAATATTCTCTTCAATCATCTTAATAATCATATATAAAGTAAAAAAGCACAAAGCCTTCAAATTCTGTCTCTGTTTTATTTAAAAAAAAGAAGCAGTAATTAGTTTCCGTTAGGTCTCTGGTAATGTCAGCAGAGATCGAACAACAACGAGATGCAACCTTGTTCGGGAAATACGAGCTGGGAAAGCTCCTGGGCTGCGGCGCTTTCGCTAAAGTGTACCACGCCCGCGACGTCCGTAACGGACAAAGCGTCGCCGTTAAAGTCATCAACAAGAAGAAGATCACGTTATCCAACTTGGTCAGCAACGTAAAGCGTGAAATCTCCATCATGCACCGCCTCAACCACCCCCACATCGTCAAGCTCTACGAGGTTCTGGCCAAAAGACCAAGATCTACTGCGTCATCGAGTTCGTCAAAGGCGGCGAGCTCTTCGCCAAGGTCGCCAAAGGAAGGTTCAGCGAAGATCTCAGCCGTAAATACTTCCAACAGCTCATCTCCACCGTCGGATACTGCCACTCTCACGGTGTCTTCCATCGCGATCTCAAGCCGGAGAATTTGCTGCTCGACGAGCACGGGGATTTGAAAGTGTCGGATTTCGGACTCAGTGCCGTGAAGGACCAGATCCGTACGGACGGATTGTTGCACACGCTTTGTGGGACCCCTGCTTACGTGGCACCTGAGATTTTGACTAAGAAAGGTTACGACGGAGCTAAGGTGGACGTGTGGTCGTGCGGAGTTATTCTGTTTGTTTTAACGGCGGGTTACTTGCCGTTTAATGACCCGAATTTGATGAGCATGTATCATAAGATTTATAAAGGAGAGTTTCGGTGTCCTAGATGGATGTCTAACGATCTTAAACGGCTTCTGTCACGGCTTCTTGATACGAACCCAGAGACGAGGATCACCGTCGATCAGATTCTTAACGATCCGTGGTTCAAAAAGGGTGGTTTCAGAGAACCGAGATTCTACGATGACTATATGGCATCGAAGAATAAAGAAGAGAATGTTAGAAATCTAAATGCGTTTCATATAATAGCATTTTCGGCCGGTTTGGATTTGTCCGGTTTCTTCGATGACTCGGTTCACAATGGCGAGCGGTTCGTTTCACGGGAGCCGCCCGAGAAATTGATTGAGAGGGTTGAGGAGTTTGCAAAGGCTGAGAAATTGATGGTGAAGAAGAAGAAAGAATGGGGGCTTGAGTTGGAAGGGCTTAATGGTAATTTACTCGTTTGGTGTTGATGTTTACCGGTTAACGGATGAGCTGGTGGTGGTGGAGGCCAAGAGGGGGTGTGGTGATTCCGGCTGTTACGGCAATCTGTGGAAGGACAAGCTGAGGCCCAAGCTTGTGACTCAACAGGAAGCTACGGTTTCCGGTCACTAAAAAATATTTAATAACAAATTTCTTGTTTTACTTTAGTCTTATTTTTACTGCCTATGTACCAAACAAAGAAAAACAATTTTTGAATTCGAATGTGCGTAGTTGCAAAATTGAATTAATTTTGTTTTGGGAATATATTATTAACTTAAAGAAGTAATAATTTTAGATATAGTATTGTGTGTGATAAAAGTGATATCTAAGAAGAATAGATATCTTCAATTTGTTGGGTTTGAACTTATTCGAAGTTCAATCGTATTCTAAGTTTTACGCTGGTTGTTGTTATACTATTTGGGGCATGCACAAATATTGTATATTATTTGTTGACGGTGGATTTTGGTCTCAGGGCAATATGGGAATATCACTCCCGAGGTAATCCTCATTCAATAGTGAATTTATTTGGTTATGGGGGAAACCAAAAGCAAATTTAGCAGAAGGTAGATAACGCGCCAATCAAACAAGGAGATTTAACGTGGTTTGGCGGATTTTGATCCAACCTACGTCCACGGACACAAACAGAACTATACTTTTATTGATGAGATATGTATCTCTTGTATCTCTTTGTGCTTTACACGTTTAATCACAATGAGATTGATATTGATTCTGATGCCCCATCCACATACTCTACCCTTCTATTTATAATAGTGAAGAAATCAGATTCCTTCTAGTATGAGGATTCTTAGTTGAAACAATCTCATTTTCCCACAAGGATTCCTAATCAAATCTACCTCTACTTCCTTTATCCTTCTAGGACACTAGTTTCATCAGTATCTCTTATGAAGGTAGGACCGTCTTTTTATCCGCAAGAATAAGGTGTCATCTTCCGGAGCATATCTCGCCATCTGGTCGGTCTTCATGAGGTCGGTCATAATGATCATTTGAATTGAGAATGCTGCTGTCGATCTGATAATGCTCGGTCATTCGAACCAAAGTGCTCGGTTGCCGATCATAAAGTGTTCGGTCTCTACCTGTTGTGGTCAGTCTCTAACCATAAGGTGCTCGGCCCCTTACTGCAAAGTGCTCGGGCCCTTACTGCTGGCTTTTTATGGGTCGGGTCGGCATTAATGATCCTGAACAAGAATGGGATTACCTTTTGCCCCTGTCGTGCTGCTTTAAATACCATAGTGCCTGAAAACACCATCAACATCTGTCCCATAGTTCTCGGTTCCAACGAGTATGCAAGTTGGTGCCGGGAACTATATAAAGATGGTGTACCGGTCATTTCGCTGGTGGTTGCTCCGAAGTTTGTAGAGGGAGCCGCTTCTTTCTAGGAACCTTTTCTTGAGACGCGCAACCGTCATGTCTGTTTAAATGCCCATCAAATCACCTTTAGGGTTTTTTCTGAGTTTGACACTTGTCAAACATCTGTCAGGTTCCCGCCAAAAGCAATGAAAAAATTGACCGTGTAGTTTTGTCTCAACAGTACTTTAATCTCAACCGTTTTCACTTTTCCTTTTGGTTGACAAGTGGCGCTTATTCAGGGTCCTTTCTCCGATCTAACGGCCAGGGGCGCCTTGCTCATGACTATAAGAAGATGAAGCTTTTACTGTGTAACTTTTTTGGCAATTCTCTGCAAAAAATTTCCTTGTTCGTTCGATTTCAGCGTTTCCAGAGCTTCTCAACTTTTCACCGTTCTTCTCATAGCTTCAGAAGATTAAGTAAGTTTTCTTTAAACGGCCACTTTCGTCGTTCTTTTTTTTTTTTTTTTTTTTTTGTTTTAATACTTACTAGGGAGAGATTTACGGTTTTCTCGAATGCTTGTTTAAGGAACTTCAGAATTTCTTAAGTCTAGCCTCCCTGGATGCTTTTTAGGGTAGTTGTGTAAACTTTGGATACTTTGAGAAATTGGCCATAGACTGATCTTTTCCTTTTTATTTTACGGACGTTTAGGATGTCTGATGACAGGCTTTCCCCCGTTACCCCTGTTAACCCTTCGACTCCTCCCGCCGAAGAGCTTTCCTCGAGCTCGGGAGATCCTAGTGTAGAGGACCTTGACTCCAACCCTACCCCTTCTGAACTTGAACAAGACACTTACCATCAGAGGGTTCCTCGGAAGGATCCGGAGCCTGGTGATTTGGAATACTTGGCTCTGGACATGGATCGTCCTTCCAAAATTACCAAGGATGACTTAGCATTGTTACGGTAGCGGTATGACATCCCGATTGATATCGCCCTTGAGGTTCCCCATCCGTCTGATCATGCTAGTCAGCCTGATGATGGTTCGATGGAAGATTGCCCCTTGTCAGCTGAGTTTGAATAGCTGGAGAATCCTGGCAGGTCTGCATGTGGTCTGGCACCGAGCGGGGCTTGGTGAACCTTCTCTTGAAGAAGTGAAGAGATTGTACCGGCTGAAAGCCAACCCCAGGTCGTACCATGGATGGTACTACCTTTCTGCAGATGCTGACTCTTCCAATATTGTCGGCAAGCTTCCTGACTCGAGCAAGAATTTCAAAGATCTCTGGTTTTGGGCCACTGGGGATTGGGGTCGGGTTCTGAGATCGTCTGAAGAGGATGTTTCAGTCCCTAATATCTTCAGATCGGGAGGTTTGGGGTTTTGAACATTTTATGTGTTCATTCTTCTTAGTTTTATGCTTAGGACCTGACTTCTTTTATTTCTCCTAGCCTGTTGGAGGGACGCCCCCAAAGTTTCTCGCGGGGTCCGGAGACGGATACAATGGGCTCGGCGATACGTCGGCCATTGGAGGGAGCTAGTTAATGATGCGGCCTTTGTTGAATCGGGCCTCATTCGGTCCCCCCTCCCCTGGAAGTCTCGGGTAGGATAGGTAGTCTCTTTAGTGATCCCCTGGCCCCCCTCTTTTTTTTTGACTACTCTTGTCACCTTTGTGTTTGCAGGTATGTCGAGGAGACCAAAATACCTTGATCGGTTGACCGGTGCTTCAAAGAAAACTAGCCCTGGTGGAGCTGATACCTCTCGGAAACGACTTGAATCTTCTGAGGCTAAAAATGTGACTGCGGGGGTAGAACGGTCGAGCTCTCAACGTCTATTTTCATCTCCCTGGGTGCCTCCAATGGGTGTTACCTGTCTTGATAGCCCTCCAAGACCTTCCAGGAGAAGGAAGCGTCGATTTGGAGCTGTGAATACTCAATTAAGCCGGGAATTGGAGGAGGAGGAGGCTCCGAGCAGAGAAACTCCAGTTCGGCAGGAGGGTCCTTCCAAGAAATTGAATGGTTCTGTGATTCTTGGAGTTGATGACCTCGGGAAGGATATTAGGGAGGCTACTTCCCATTTGGTGTTGGGTTTCAATGAGCTGGCCGAGGCCGTATCTCCTGAGAAGATTCCGAGGTTTGAGGACCTTTCACCCGATGAGGTAGTTGCAAAGTTGTGCTCCCAGCTGGCCCAGATCACTTCTTTTACTTCTCTTCTATATCCGTGGTGTCTTTCAGACTTTGTTTTATTTTCCTAACTTCTTTTTCTTCTCGGCAGGAAAATTATTTGGCGGCCAAAAATAAGGACCTGTTTATAAGCCTTTTGTCCGAAGGCGGCCAAGCCCAGAGGCTTCATAATCGTCTTTCTGAAGTGGAGGCCAGACTTGCAAGTGTGGAAGAAAGGAATAAGGATCATGAGCTGGCTGCGGTTGAGGCTCTTAAAACAAACAAAGCTCTTAAGGCCGCTGCTACTCTAGAGCGAAAGAACGCTGAAGAAGCTAAAGCAAGTTTGGCGGACGCCCGGGCTGAGATCGAGATCCTCAAGGTGGAAGTAGGCAGTGTGGAGTATAAGCTGCGGGCCAAGGAGGAGGAACTGGGACGGGCCCATGCCGAGCTCAGGGATAGAGAACTTGA
This sequence comes from Zanthoxylum bungeanum, assembly GCA_019454045.1. NCBI lineage: Eukaryota > Viridiplantae > Streptophyta > Magnoliopsida > Sapindales > Rutaceae > Zanthoxylum > Zanthoxylum bungeanum. The sequence continues at coordinate 57,630 of SKCR01042598.1, forward strand.
GTGGGAGGCCGAGAGGGACTCCATCCGTCTTGAAGGGGTCGGCGATTGTGCGAAAATCATCCCCACGGTTCTACCTGATTTAGACATGGGTCCTTTTCATGCGGCCATCCGCTTTTGTAAAGGGGAAATGTCTGAGGAGGAGTTTAAGAAGTGGCTCTCCCAGCTCTTCAAGATAATTGTTCTGAGGTTCCTGCTCCTGACGAGGACTATCCTGAGGTTCCACCTCCAATCCTTGAAGTAGGGGTCTCCCAGGTTGCCGAGTTGAAGCTACTGTTCCCCCTCATGAGACCGAGCCGATCCTTCCGTCGTCTGAGCCAGCCGAGGAAGAACTTCCTGCCCATGTAGGGCTGATTGAGAAGGGGTAACCCGGACGGGGGCCCTGTGTATACTTGTCTTTTTTTGTAATAACACTTCATGCTTTATTCAAATATATATATGTGTTTTCTGCTTTTTTTTTGTTCTTGGTAATTTGCTCTGGGTGACTCTTCTCAAACGATCACTTTAAGGCCTGTTTGTGATGGGGTAACACGAGCCGAGACCCAAATTATTCAGTGGTCGAGGATTGACTCCGAGTTGTGAGAAACACGGATGGTGAGATGCAACCGGTGGGACGTGACCCGACCCCGAGTTGTAAGGAATACTTGGCCCTAGGGGAATGTTACGTCCCCAGTCCAAAAGATAGATCGGTGGGACGTAACCCGACCCCGAGAAAGAAAAGGCACCTGGACCTGGGGTAATGTTATGTCCCCAGTCCAAATGGCTGACTCGGCGGGACGTAACCTGACCCCGAGCCGAATAACTGAATGGTCTCGGCGGAATGTAATCCAGCCCCGAGCCTAATAACTAAATGGCCTCGGCGGAATGAAGTCCAGCCCCGAGCTGAATATCCAAGTGGCATTGGCGGAACGAATCCAGCCCCGAGCTGACTAACAAAGTGGCCTCGGCGGAACGAGTCCAGCCCCGAGCACCGGTTAATCCTTGGGACTTATTCAGAGGAGAAGTGTATCCACCTTTGAAGCCCTATTAGACTTGACACGGGCGTCCCCTTGCCAGACCTAATGAAAACGAAAACGAAATTTTTTTTAAAAAAAAATAAAATCGAAAAGTGTAAATAACAGCACTGATACCTCGAAACAGCGTCCCGTCCGAGGTCTCCAAAACACAATTCTGAATCTTTCAATTCAGTGTCCCGGCGAACCAGGATTTGGATCAGAGAGCGTTTAAAATGGTAAGGACACATCCTCTATACGCCGGGTCACTGTGGAGCCTGTGTATTGTGCGAGGGCTCCTCCTTACCATGCTGGAGCAGGCACACGCTACAGGGGCAAACACATCCCCGTGTTGCGCCCTCTTGGATCCAAATGATGAATGGATCAAAGAGTGTCCGGGATATTAAGGGCACATTCCTCCTTAGGTCCGGCATCACTGGAGCTAGCAATCGTCACGGGGGCATCATCTCTCCCCGTGCTATGCTTTCTCACGGATCCATTACATCGGGTAAGTGAGGATCAGAGAGTGTTTCGAAACATTAAGGGCGTATTCCTCCTTATGTTCGGTGACACTGGAGCAAGCAATCGCCACGGGGGTATCATCCATCCCCGTGCTTATATTTCTCACAGATCTTATGCATCGAGTATGTCCCTGAATATTCTGAGGACCCCGAGCTAAATAGACATTTGGTTCTGGGGAATGTTCCGTCCCCAGGCCAATAAGCACGACTCGGTGGGACGTAACTCGACCCCTGAGTCGAATAATATAGTAGCCTCGGCGGAACGAGATCCAGCCCCGAGCCGATTGTTGAAGTGGCCTCGGCGGAACGAACTCCAGCCCCGAGCCGATTGTTGAAGTGGCCTCAGCGGAACGAACTCCAGCCCCGAGCCGATTAACAAAAATGGTCTTGGCGCCGACTGTCCTTTGAAACGGGCCTCGAGCATGTGAGGGTCGAAGGGTGTTCGAAACATTAAGGGCATATTCTTCCTTATGATCAGTAATACTGGAGCAAGCAAACGCCGCGAGGGTATCATCCCTCCCCATGCTATGTTTCTCATGGATCTATACTCTGATTCACATTCGTCACTGTTGTTTAATGCTTATATGGAATCGACTGATTCTGGTGTGACTTGTGCTTCTTTTATGGTGGTAGCTGTGGTCGGGTAGTTGCGGGTTTTGTGCTTTTGACCCTGGACCGTTGTATTGAGTATGTCCCCGGAGTTTTGAATACGGTTCACAAAATTATATATTATTTTTATTTTTATTTTTAGAAGAGTGGGTGAAAATTTTGGAAAAGAAAGTTTTATTTATATTCGGGGACATATTGCCCTTCTTACAACTCTCTGCGGGTCATTTTGAGAGAGACTTTGTATTGAATTTATGTCCCTTATCGGGTTGCTGCAAAAGAAAAAAAGAAAAAAGGTAGGGAGAATTTACTGAAAGTATTTTCTCAGCATCTCGGCGTTCCATGGTTTCTTTAATCTTATGTCGTCCAGCTGTTCTAAGATGTAGGCCTCTAGCCTTACTACCTCTGTGATTTTGTAGGGCCATTCCCACTTGGCACCTAGCGAGCCATCCTCTGGTCTTCGGGTGTTTAGGGTGACTCTTCTTAATACTAAGTCGCCTGAGAGGAATGAGCGGGTTCTAACTCTTCTGTTGTAGAAGCGGGCCATTTTTTGTTGGTAGACTGCCATTTTCATAGATGACTATTCTCTCATTTCCTCGATTAGGTCGAGGTGGTTCTTGATAAGTTCTTCATTCTGCTCGTTCCCAAAGTGGCGGACCCTGTGGGTTGCTACCCCGATTTCTGCTGGAATGACGGTCTCACATCCGTATGATAGGGAAAACGGTGTCTCCCCTGTGGAATCTTTGTAGGTCGTCCGATGTGCCCATAGCACTTCTGGTAATTCTTCGACCCATAAGCCCTTGCATGATCCGAGCCGAGCTTTAAGGTTTGCCTTGATGGTTTTGTTTGTTGCCTCAACCTGTCCGTTTGACTTGGGATGGGCTGGCGATGCGAATTTTAAAGCGATCTGGAGGTCTTCGCAGAGCTTCCTGAATCCCTTGCTATCGAATTGTTTTCCGTTGTCGGTGATGATTGCCCGGGGAATTCCGAACCTGCAGATAATATTCTTCTTTAAAAACTCTGTGGCCTTCTTTTCCGTGATGGTGGATAGCGGCTCGGCTTCTACCCATTTTGTGAAATAGTCTATGGCCACGATTGCATACTTCGCATGCCCTCGCCCTTTTGGCATTGGTCCTATGATATCTAGCCCCCACCGCACGAATGGCCAGGGGCTGGATAAGGTGGTTAACTGCTCTGCTGGTTGATGGTGGATGTTGGCATTTTTCTAACAACCTTCGCATTTCTGAGCTACCCTCACTCCGTCCTGATGCATGGTCGGCCAGTAAAATCCTTGTCTTAAGCCTTTAAAGGCGATTGATCTTCCTCCGGCGTGACTTCCACAGATGCCCACGTGAATTTCCCTGAGCACATAATCTACTTCCTCTTCTGTTAAACATCTTAGGAGGGGTACGGTGTAGCCTCTCCGGTAGAGCACCCCTTCGATCAGGGAAAACTTGGTGCTCTTGAATTTTAGCTTACTGGCCTCCTTTTTGTCTTTAGGGGTTTCCTCTGTTTCCAAGTATCTCCTAATCAGTCGCATCCATGAGTTTTTGCCTTCCTCTTCTACTATATCTACCTCCAGCTCCCCTATGCTTCTTTCTCAGAGGCATATGAGAGGGATTATTCTGGGGTCCTCGGTCTTCATTGAGGATGCGAGCCGGGCCAGGGAGTCTGCTTCACAGTTGTCTTCTCGTCCGATTTGTTTGAAGCGTACGTTCCCCATTTTCTCCATCAACTTTTCACTTCGGCCAAGTAGGCTATCATAGTCGGCTCCCTGGCCTGAAATTCTCCCTTTAGTTGTTGAATGGCTAGCTGAGAGTCACTCCTTACTACTACGTCGTGGACTCCCACCACCGTGCATAGCCTTAATCCGACCAAGATTGCTTCGTATTCGGCTTCATTGTTTGTGGCTTTGAAGGCAAATTTCAAGGCAAACAACACTTATTCTCCTTCACTGTTTTTCAATGCGATTCCTGCCCCATTGCCCTGTGAGCTAGCAGAACCGTCCACTGACATTTCCCATTTGCTTTCTTCCATAGTCAATATTTGGGGTTCTGTGAGTTCCGCAACAAAATCTGCCAATGCCTGCCCTTTTATTGCTACCCTTGGGAGGTAGGAAATGTCGTGCTCGCTTAACTCCACAGACCATTTCATTAGTCTTCCCGAGGTCTCTGGTTTTTGAAAGATCTGCCGCAGGGGTAATCGGTGTAAACTCTGATAGGGTGGGCCTGGAAGTAAGGTCGTAATTTCCGTGCTGCAGTGATCAAGGATAGGGTGACTAGTTCGTGCACGGGATACCGGGTCTCTGCATCCAACAGAGCTTTGTTGACATAGTATACTGGTCTTTGGATCTGGTCGGCCTCTTGCACTAGTACCGAACTCACCGCGTGTTTTGAAACAGCCAAGTACATGTATAATGTCTCTCCTGGGAGAGGTTTTGCCAGGAGTGGGGGCTGTGCTAGATATTGTTTTAGCTGCTGGAAGGCCTCCACGCATTCCGGCGCCCAGTCGATCCCCTTTTGGGCCTTTTTGATGATTTTGAAGAAACAGTGGCATTTGTCGGTCGCCCGAGAGATGAATCGGTTGAGCGCGGCGATCCTGCCTGTTAGACTTTGCACTTCTTTAATTGTTCTGGGAGATTTTAAGTCCAGCACGGCTTGTATCTTCTGGGGGTTGACTTCTATGCCTCGGGAACTCACCATGTAGCCTAAAAATTTTCCCGAGGCCACTCAGAATGTACACTTCTCTGGGTTGAGTTTTAAATTGTGTTTTCTCAGCAATTCGAAGGTTTTCTTTAGGTCAGTCACGTGACTTCTTGGTTCTCTGGACATTGTTATCATGTCGTCTACATATACCAACATTGAAGTGCTGATGAGTGGTTTGAAAATTTTATTTACCAGCCTTTGAAAAGTTGCCCCTGCGTTTTCAGTCCGAAGGGCATTACTTTGTAACAGTACAGTCCTTGATCAGTGACAAAGGTTGTCTTCTCCTCGTCTTCTGGATGCATCTTGACCTGATTATACCCTGAGAAGGCATCCATGAAGCTTAAGAGTCCATGGCAAGCTGTTGCATCCACTAGTTGATCCACATTCGGTAGCGGAAAGCTGTCTTTTAGACACGCTTTATTGAGGTCGGTGAAATCTACACACATCCTCCATTGTCCATTGGATTTTTTCACCAATACTACGTTTAACACCCACTCGGGGTACTTTACTTCTCTGATGAAGCTGGATTTTAACAATTTTTCCACCTCGGATGCCACCGCTCTGCACCGTTCTTAATTAAAGATTCTTATTTTCTGTTTGACCGGTTTGTGTGACGGGTTTACTGCCAAGCGGTGACTTACGAACTTTGGGTCAATCCCGGGCATGTCATTGTGTCCCCACGCGAAGATGTCGGGGTATTCTCGTAGACATTCTAGCAGGCCCTTTTTTAGGGTTTTGTCCAAGTTTCCCCCTATATTTATGCTTCTATCTGGTCCGAACAGCTTTATCTCTTCTAATTCTTCAGCTGCTCCTAGTCGGGCAACTTTATTTGGCCGATGACCTGGCTCTCTCCTTGAGTTTTCCTCATTCTCGCCCCTCTGCCTCTTCTTGGTGCCTTCTTCAATGCAGAGGGCTCATGAGAGAGTGGCAAAACAGCTCCGGACTATCTTCTGGCTCCCGCACACGATTCTGATCCCTTCCGGGTGGGGAACTTCAGTTTTAAGTGATAGCAGGACATCGCAGCCTTTGTTTCATCATAAAAGGTCGGCCGACAATGACTTGGTAACTGCTCAGGCAGTCCACCACGGTGAAGTTTGCCATAACTGTCCGGGTCATGGGGTGAGTTCTGATGGTTGTTGCCAGTTGTATTCTCCCCAGCGGGATGACCGTTGAGCCTCTAAAACCGTACATGGGGTGCCGTCATTAGTTAGGGTTACGTACTCCACTCCCAGGCTTTCTAAAGCTTCTTTGGAGATTATGTCTACCGCGCTTCCGGGATCTACCAGGATTCTATCTACCTCTGTGCCGCTGATTGTAGCTTTGATTATTAGCGCATCGTCATGGGGGAAACTCACCCCTCGAGCATCTTCGTCGGTGAACATTATGGGTACCGACCGACTTCCTCGTGGTACTGGGGACCTTCCGTTTCCAGCACCTCTGTCCCCTGTATTCGGCTATAGCTTTTTCTTGACCGGTTAGAGTCCCCGGCCAGTGTTTTCCCTCATGCGATGACGTTCACCTGTCGGTTTCGTGCCCTCTGTCTGGCTGCCATGGCCTCATGGTCGATATAACTATTTAGATACCCATTTCGGGCTAGGTCTTCCATCTGTTCCCGCAGATCCTTGCATTCGTCCGTTGTGTGCCCCCTCAGATTATGATGTACGCAGTAAGATTTCTTGTTTCTTTTATCCAGGGGGAATCTCCTGAGGTCGGGTTCTATCAAGAGGCCTTTTTCCTGTATCTCCATGATGATTTGCCCCAGTGGTTTGCTCAGGGGAATATACGCTTCTTCTCGGACTACATGATTCACTTGGGTCGAGGCACCTCTTTCCTTTTTTCTTCGAGGCATTGGTTTGAATTCTTTGGGTCTCGGATTGAATTTCTGGAATTCCTTGTCCGGTCGTCGGGGGGCCTCTGTTCTTGTTGTTCTTTCTCGGATGGCCATCCCACTTCGAGAGATTTTTTCTTCGCTTTCTAACAAGACAAATTCCGGGCTACCTCTAGAGCGGTATCATAATCTGGTGTGTCTTGGATTCTTAGGTGAGTGCATAGTTTTCCGACCCTTATGGCTCCCTTTAAACTTTCCAGGGCCTCTTGGGACTCGTACCCTCCGACCTCGAGTACCATATTGTGGTACCTCTCGATGAAAATTTTTAGGGGCTCGTCATCTCCTTGCTTCATAAGCCTCAATTCTCCAATCGTCTTCTTGGGGACGCATGCCCCTTTTAAAGTGTCGAACGAACTACCTTTTAAGCTGTGTGAAGTTTCCGATACTCCCCGAGGCCAGACTTCTGTACCATAGGATGGCGGGTCCACCCAAAGTTAGAGGGAACACTTTGCAGATGACATCTCATACCACTCCCTGGACTTCCATCAACATGACAAAGCTTTCGATGTGGGATTTCGGGTCAGAGTGGCCTTTGTAAGGTGCCATGGTCGGCATGTTGAATCGCCTTGGGAATTTTGCTGATTTTATTTCTTATGTGAGGGGGGATTCCTCTTCGTCATTCCGGGTGTCTCATGTATCTGTTTTGAGGCTTGCCCCCCACTTGGACATCTCTTTCTTTAACCAAGATTTTACCTCGCTATTTGGGCCGCCATGTCACCCTCTGTGATCTTCTTTATGTCTGTTGCCACGGGTGCGGTGTTCCTCACGCCTTGGGATCTCCCGAACAGTCTCGTCGTATTCTGTGCTTCTTCTTTTAGTGTAGCGGAGACTATCATAAGAGGAATCTGTCGAACGTCTTTCTTCTTCTTCTTCTTCCCATGTGTCCTCTGTTTGTGAATCTACAATTATGGATTTTATCCCGTAAGGCGCCCTCCTCCTGGGTCCATCGTCCTCACTTGTATCCACAACCCTATTTCCATCTGCTATCTCTCCTCTTCTTTGATTAGCTCTGGTTTCAGGCTTCTCGCGGTTCCCCCTTCCATTCTCTCCGGTCGGTCCATCATGGTTTTTAGAAGGGTCTAACTATCCTCCATGTCCTTCCTTATGCTTTCTTCTATCTTCTTTATAAAATCTGTAGCCGGATTCCCCGACGATTGGTGATTTGCGCCTTCTGCCATCGTCTTACTACGCGAACTACTTTTTGTTGAAGTTTCCCACAGACGGCGCCAACTATTGACGGCTGATTTTGGACTCAGGGCAATATGTGAATATTACTCCCGAGACAATCCTCCCTCAATAGTGAATTTGTTTGGTTATGGGGGACCAAAAGCAAACTTAGCTAAAGACAAATAATACGCCAATCGACAAGGAGATTTAACGTGGTTCGGCGGATCTTGGTCCGATCTACGTCCACGGGCACAAAAAGGATGATACTTTTATTACTCAAACACGTTTCTCGGCTCTGCTTCTGGTTTTTTACAAGTCTGATGGTAATGATTCTGATCTTGATTTTGATTCTTCTCTGATATTGATTCTGATCTTGATTTTGATTCTTCTCTGATCTTGATTCTGATGTTGATTTTGATTCTTCTCTGATCTTGATTCTGATGTCCCCCTACACTCACTATACCCTCCTATTTATAATGGTGAAGAAATCAGATTCCTATTTGTACAAGAATTCCCAGTTGGAGATGGTTTCATTTTCCTATCAGGATTCCTACTTTTAAAACTACCTTCACTTCTTTTATCCTTTTAGGATACTGACTCATCAGTTCTCTTTATGAAAATAGGATAACTTATTATCTTATCTTGTATGGATAGAATGCCTTATCTTTCCGAACATGTCTTGCCCTATGCTCGGTTTTCATGAGGTCGGTCTTCATGTGGTCGATCATAATAGTCTTTTGTACTGAGAATGCTGCTGTCGACCTGATAATTGCCCGGTCATCTTTGAACCCAAGTGCTCGGTCACTAAACGTAAAGTTCCCCGCCCCTTACTGTTGACTCTTTAGTGGTCGGGTCGGCATTAATAATCTTGACTGAGAAATGAATTACCTTTTTTACCCATGTCGTGCTGCTTAAATAACATAGTGCCTGAAAACACCATCAACAAGTTTTGTGTTTTTTCAAGCTCAAGCCAATCTTTGGGTGTTAAAATATAATAGTATCCCTTCAAAATTTTAAAAGACCCAAGGAGATCATGATCAAACGGTCAAATTTGGTCATGATAATCAATTTCCCCCATTATCACAGTACGTGGCACACAACTGCATCTGCATGCGCGAGTAAATTTCTCCACCATGTCCAAACTATCCACAATATAATCTCACTCCTTTAGCTTTAAGCACTCCTCAACTTTCACTGAATTCACCATTTTGCCCCCCCATTCATGAAACCGCTTTTCGCTGAAGTACAAAACAATTCAGTAATTTCAATCAGCTACATCATCAGCACAATTATTTTCAGGATAATACCTGACATGTCATATGACACGTAGGAACATAAATCCTAGTCAGCAGCTTGGCTTCCCTTATATAAATTACATAACCATCACCCCTGACTCCTCAGCTAAACAAAAAAAAATATCTATTGCTTTTCTCTGATAACAAACAATTACTCATTGCCGGCCACGAGAGTCTAAATAGAATATCGCCGGAGAAATGACTATTCCGACGGAATTATTATTCACTTCTTTCTCAGCACGCAATGTCTTTATCTGCGATCATCGCCGCCAGGTCTTCCACAAAAATCAATAAACAAAAGTCACCGCTTTCTTTTTCATAGTCCCCAGGTTATTATTTTCCTTTATTTTTTTCTCAGAGAATTTTGGGCTATTTTAGTTCTGTACCGTTTTGAAAATTTTCAGTTTTGTAGCTCGAGTCAAATGATCGAGTGAGAGACGAAGCTTACTAGAAATGTTGCATTTTTGACAATTTTGTGTGTACATAGAAACGCTAACAGTTCGGGCTTAGTGAGGATTCAAGGAAGCGCTTTGATTTTCCGATGAAGATTCAACCAATTGATGCCGACTCACAATCACAAGCACTAAAAGATCCGATAATCAGACCGGAGTCAACCAAACCGGTACTCAAATCCCGTCTGAAGAGACTCTTCGACCGCCAGTTCCCAAGCGTCTTGCGAATTTCCTCGGCCGAGAGACAGACAACTGTTGAGTGCACTCCTAAAGATGCAGGAGCCGGACCGGAGCTTGAGCCCAGCTCGGTCTGTTTGGACAAAATGGTCCAAAATTTCATCGAAGAGTTCAACGAGAAGCAATCCAATGCTAAATGCGGCCGTAATCGCTGCAATTGCTTTAACGGTAACGGTAACGGTAACGACAGCTCCGATGATGATTTTGATTTGATTAATGGTTTCAGCAACTCCGTCAACGGCAGTTCGTTTAGCGATTTCTCCGATATACTCAAGGTAGATTAAAACACTAATTATTAATTTTCAATTTTCAATTTTCAATTTGTTATTTTAATTTTGAGAAATTAATTTCGTTGTGGTTTTGCTATAACAGAGTTTGATACCTTGCGCGAGTGTGGCGGAGAGAAATTTATTGGCTGACGTGGCGGTGATTGTCGATAAGAACAGCAAGAATCACAAACGAAAAGACGATTTAAGAAAAATCATAACCGATGGATTATCATCGATCGGATATGACTGCTCCATCTGCAAATCAAAATGGGACAGGTGTCCTTCTTTCCCCGGCGGTACGGTGCCGTCTAGATTCTTCTGCTAATTTTTTTTTTTGTTAAATAAATAAAGCGAAATTTAGAAATTAAATTGAATTTGTTGATTTCGATCAGGTGAGTATGAGTATATCGATGTGATTGTGAAGGGGGAGAGGTTGTTGGTGGATATTGATTTTAGATCGGAGTTTGAGACTGCGAGATCGACTGGGGCCTACAAGGCGATACTGCAATCGCTGCCGTACATCTTCGTCGGCAAACCGGAGAGGATCGGAAAGATTGTTTCGATCTTATCGGAGGCGGTGAAGCTGAGTTTGAAGAAGAAAGGCATGCATTTTCCGCCGTGGAGGAAGGCGGAGTACATGCGTGCCAAGTGGCTTTCTCCTAACACCAGAGCCTCCAAAAACGACGCCGTTTCACATGCCAAGGTCGAGTTGGAGAACGACGCTGCAGCGAAGAGTGATGATTGTGGAGAGCTGGAGTTGATTTTTGGCGAAGAAACGACGTCGTCGGAGTCATCATCGTTGCTCGTTGAAGAACCTATTGAGGTGGCGATGACGTGGAAGCCGCCGGCGGTCAAACCAAAGACTTTGGAAAAAGAACCAAAATGGTCACCGGATTAGCGTCTCTGTTAAAAGAGAAACCCTGATCAAAATCAAATTTTGTTTTTGTTTTTTGTTTTAAAATTTCGAGGTATATAAAAAATATATAATATATAATATATATGTATACATAATCGGATAAAGCTACTTTTCGTTTTTCTAACTCTTCCTCTCTGTATGTAAATCCCCGAGCCATGTAAATAATAAATGAATAAATAAACAGAAACTCATATTAATCAAAATTAAAAAAACAAAAACATATGCTCATCATCGATTAAAAAAAGTTGGAATTTTGCGAAGGCAGAATCCATAATTAGTCCCTGAACTCTTTTCAAAAATCTCAATAGCTCATCATTTTTATTTTCACCCATTAGCCCTCTAAACTTTTAAAAATCGTGTAACCAGCCCATTTACGTAACATCATTCTGCACGTGTAACGACAGAATGTTAAGTGAGATTGTTCAGATTTTTTTCGGTGCCAACTCATTATGCGCCATATCATATCTTCATTATGCTAATTATGCGCCCTCGCATAACTTCAATTAATTTTTTTTTTAAAAATAATTTTTTTAATAAAAAACTGAATAATTATTATTATTTAAAAAAAAAATAGAAAAAAATAATAATAATTATAATTAGAAATTTTTACTGAACTGTGCCCACCCATGCTTTTTATAATGTGATTACAAATCTAATCACATTATGTTCTTATTTTATATTTTTATTTGTGATATTATTTAATTTATTTGGTGTTTAGTGAAAATTAATTTAATGAAATATTTGTAATTTGTTACTTTTACCGTTTTTGGTGGGCCAATCCGAACCGTTAGAAAAAAAATCGTAAATTCATTTCGGTTTGCTTTTTGATTCTGTTCGGTCGTTTTTTACCCACCCGATAAGCCCCAATTTTGACTGATATGCCTGTTCCAATTTTGAAATACTTTTACCTAAATTTCTAACATAATGCAGGTTAAAAATTGTTATAAATTCAATTTTTTTAAATAATTTTCGGATTGCACCGAGTAATTTTTTTTTTTTTTTACTTTGAAGTTATGCTAGGACACATAACTAGCACAAATAAAGATATGTTAGGGCGCATAACTAGCAGTAACGACAACAACGGAACGGCGTTACGTAAATGAGCTGATTACACGGTTTTTAAAAGTTCGGTGGACTAATGGGTGAAAATAAAAATTTGATAGGCTATTAAGATGTTTGATAAGAATTCAGGGGCTAAAAGATAAAGTTTGATAGATGATGTTTGTTTCATGAAGGGGAACAAAGTTGCATGTAACTTTCCTTTTTCCTTTTTTAAATTTAAATTTTCTCATCTTTTTAGGTAAGTTTACTTTTTATTAATTTTACTAATTTAATTAATATTATTGCTATTAGAGTTTGTTGATGACGGCAGAGAGAGGAGGCTCGTGGAGTCTCGGATGCCGTGCAAACCGAGCCAAAAAAAAAAAAAAATCACTAGATTAGCGTGATATTCTCTTTTTAAATTTTGAGCTTTTTGTTTTGGGTTGTTCAAAGTATAAAGTAAAAACTTTCACAAAAAAATAATAAAAGTGAAAAAGGGCAAAAACTCGGCCTATTTTGTTTTCACCAGAGTTTTGAAAGCAATAATTATATAGGACCTTTTTTGTTTTTTGTTTTTATTTTTTGATATTTTAGTGATATTTTTATTTTAAAAAATTATATATTTTAATTTCTCTTCAAAATATATAACTGTTTGAAATAAAAATATCATTAACATGTGATAAAAAAATATCATTTTGAAAATCATCCATCAAATCGCAAACTGATTATGAGTTTGATTATAAGTTGGATGGCAAAATTTTCTAAAAATTTATTAGTCAAAATCAAAATCATTTTTAAATCAAATCAAATCAAATCACTATTTTGATATTTGAAATTATTAAAATTAATTATTGTTTCTTACATATATTCTGGTGCACTTGGTGATATACCCAATACTTCGTACCATAATTGGTTATGTATTCTATAACAAGTGGCCCATTCTTTAACTTTGTACAATGAATGTTCACACTACCACGTTGGGATGAGTAGTACAAAGTAATGAGGGTGTAAGAAAACTTGCACGAGGTATCTGTCAATATGAACAATAACTATTTCTTGACGCTCTTACTCTGGAACTGCAGGAGACCTTAATGGCAAGTGAGTATAACAACTCCAAATATTCTCATCAAATGTATGCAGTACAAGATTGTATCTTGATGCGATGACAATTCATAAACTCATCGAGTCCATCCAATGTACCTTTAGTGCCAGGGATTGGAAGAAATACAGTAAGTATAATGATATAAATCCTTATTTTATTGAATCTCTTCAATAAGGTCGCATCGTACTTGACCCCAACCTTTTTCGTCATGCCCGATTAGTGTGGCTATTTCTCTAAATCCATAATGACCATCAGCTTGAACATCAACAGTATGAGAAATATAACGTTGATATGCCACATATAATTTCTTAATATATGTATCACAGATCGGTGGAACTGGAGAGTGATTCTGGGTCGATTGATTATTGTGAACCATCGATCCCCTCCCACGACTCCCTCTCACTCGAGTCGTCATAGTCGGTTGAGTGACCCTATATACTGAAGTGGATGCAACTCGATAAGAAGGTATGCGACGTCTGCTTTGCTCATCTCTACCTGTAGGTCGACCTCTTTGTTCAATGTTATACGAAGGGATTCGAACTGTGTTTTGAGATGGATCCGTCATATCGAGAAACTTATCTATCATATGCTCTCGCATACATGGATCCATCCCATTTAATTTGTCAACAAATGTTTGATGTCATGTTAGACCGTGTTCCATCGTAATTGAACCTATGTACGTGCATAGATAACCTCCTCCAATGTGCGGCAATACTTTGTATCGGAATTGGAATGGAAAGATGAAAGTAATATGCAATATCGTGCTCGCATGAAAATCCATATATTATTTTGAATGAACAATTACACATGCCGGCTAGTTGGTGAGATGATTCCTTAACGCATTTCAGCTGAGCGTAAATTAACTTCATCGCCTCTAATGAAATATGACACTTATTTGATTAAAAATCACCTCATGTAAATGTGTATGGCGTGGAATGTTCATAGATTTCTCGAATGACCTCTGAATATCCCCAAACTGAATTCTCAACATCTTGTGTATTTTTTCAAAAGACGTTTGTAGGGATGACATGATATCTCCAAAATATAACTTCAGTCTCGAATGTACAGAATCTGCCTGTAATTAAAAAAATATATTTTATTTTTTCATTAGTAGCACAATAATGAACAAAATTGAAATAGTAAAATAATAAAATAACTATATCTTTAACTTGAATTGCTCCCAGGGTGCATACATGTATCAATCAATGCTAAAACAAATTAGTCTCTGTAAGGTTGTAACCATGTATCCCAAAGGTAATTTAGAACACCATTGAATTGGCTAAACTCCTCGCGCATCACCTCATATTTATCCTGGTAAGACCATTGTATTGATGGATTAATAAGGGAGTGTCAAGATAAATAAAAGTGTTTTCACTGCATACCAAACATATGACTGCATTTCTTCATTACCCACTGATTTATGTGCCAAATACAAAGGTGACGTGCCATGGGAAAATATATTTCAATGACTTTAAAGAGCCCCAAATTCCGATCTGAAATAAAGACTGATGGCAACGATGCCGCTTTCTCAACCACCCATTTCTTTAAGATTGATAATGTACATGTCAGTTACTATTCCCTCTCATTACTAATATATGCGAACATAAGCTAGTAGTTCACATTGTTGATGTGATACCAACAACTTCCATTAGTGATATCTGATACTCGTTGGTCTTGTATGGGGCATTAGGGGTGAACACAATTTCGGGTCAAACCGCACCGCACCGAACCGAACCGCGCGGTTTGAAAAAATATTAAAAATGATTTTGAACGCACCGAATCGAACCGTAAATTTCGGGTCGGTGTGCGGTTTTGACCCATGTCAAACCGCGAACCGCCCAACAGCATATTTTGACTTGAACCGCGACCCGAACCGCCTAAACCGCTGACCCGCGTACAAATTAAATATTATTTTATATTTGTCTTCTTCTTTAACTATGAAAATTAAGATATTTAATGATCATATAACAATATGTAATGAATAAATGAAAATTATATATTTTTTTCTTCAATTATAAGGTGAAAACACACAAAATTTTCTTAAAAAATTTATAACCCAAACCGCCGACCCGAACCGCTAAACCGCCAACCCGAACCTCCGCGGTTTTCCTTATCAAATTTGCGGTTTCGTTTTCTAATTTCCCAAACTGCCAACCCGCGCGGTTTGAAGTAAAAAACGAAAAAACCGCTCCGAACCACACCGCGAACACCCTATGGGGCATCAATGATCAACATAGACGAAAAATTAACAGATAGCCCTAGGCTTTTAGAATGAACCCAAAGAATATTTGTTATTTCATTGGTGTCTGGATTCATAAGGTAATCATGAATGTATTTTTTCTTAATTAACTGATCCAAGACATATTAAATAGAAGTTAGACCACCACATTTAACTTCTTTGTTTTTAAAAATGGCATTGTAAATGCTTTTGATTCCAGTAGTAAATGCTTTTGATTCCTTTAAAAGACTAAGAATTTCACGAGGTGCAGTGTTGTTCGCCATGTTAAGCATAAATTATTTCTCTAATAGTTTTAGCCTAGACGGATACTCATGGCCATCCAGATATTTTGCTATCTGATGGTTATGGAAAACATGATGGAGTTGGTGCTCGGAGTGCAAATTCGATTTGTACATTTTATTATTTATTAATAAAACAACTACAATTTTCATTTTATACCTTATTAATGGTATTGTCATTATGCGTATTAGATTAATGTATAGATATGCTAAGAATGACATCGACCTTAGAATAGTTTTGACAGTGAGTGTAAATTATTCTTAAAGTAAATATTCCTAATCATTGGTTTTGGAATACGGTCGAATTCCTATAACATAGAAGACTAGCACATGTCGTATATTGAAATCGGAGTTCCAATGGTTTAACGCGATGTACCATGAGTTTTGGAAACTTGTATAAATATGTGGGTATTCGTTGGAACGAATATTGAATGACTCATAGATGATTCCTAATAGTTTGAAGTACACACCACCGCCAATAGGAATCTCCTCGGGTCGAGTAAAATATGTAATCCTTTGACTATAGGATAACATTGATTTTGAGTGAGATCCTCCACACTTTGATGCCATGTATGTCAGAAACCTTTCATGGTCTGGCCTCTAGATGTTCGTTGGGTGTGGACCGATGCACTCACTAATCAAATGTGAAGCAAGATAGGATCCGTCGGCCCGTATGTGTACCATAAGGGGCTTAGGTATCCATGTTAGTAAAGTCATGATTCTTAAATCTTTGGCCAAAGTCGATCACCTAGGGTGGATCGCATCAGTTATGAAGAATCGTGGACATGTCGATATGAGATGTGCATCTCGGAAACTTGACGGTGTATTCTATGTTTCCTAAGCACAACTCGGATAGCCTACGACAGAGGGATTGTTAAACATATGTGATGACCTTGACTTGTATAGTTCAGAAAGGTCGTTCATGTTCTTCGCGAATTCAGAGGTGGCCGAACGTGTCTGAACTTAGAGAGTCCCAATATGAAGTGTACTCGTTGAACACTTGGGTAGCCGATTATTTTGATAAAAGATAATATTCGATATTATAATTATCAACTAAGATAATCAAGTGTTATTGGATAACATTGATTATTTTCTTTGACCTAATTGGATTAATTGGATTAATTCAATAATTACACAAGGGCTTAATTGTAAAATCATAATTATCTCTACCATTTGAGGATATTAAGGTAATTGTAAGTATGTAATAATATGTAGTTTTGGCTTGATTTAATTGGATTAAATTAAGGTGGCAAGCATTTAACTAATCAATTTCCTAATCATTGGCTTAATTTAATTGGATTAAATTAAAGTGGGAGACAATGGAGATTAGTCACACTTAATTATACATATTTTGAAAAATTAGATTAAGCCCACTTAAAAGTTAATTACAACTTTTATTAATTAAAAATTACATAAGTTTTGCTATAAATAACAAGCTTTAGGAAGGTTTTAATTACAAGTTCAAAGACAAGAATAAGAAAATTCTTGAGAGATTAGCCTAAGTTAGAGAAGTGTTTAGAGAAGTTTGTGAGGTCTCTAAAACATTTCATTAAGGAGAAATCAAGATTAGATCTTGAAGTGAAGCTTGCTTGCGTTGGAAATCGGGATTGGATCTTGAAGTCAAGCTTGCACACCTTGGAGGTTCTCCGACGATTTCAACAAAGGAGAAGTAGATTGGATTTTGCATCAAGCTTATTAGGTAAAGTTTGATCTTCTCCTAAGCTATGTTTATTTATGTATTAGATGCATGATCACATAACTTAATGTTGAATAAGGCTAATCAATTGTGTTAGGATACTTTAGAATTATAAACACAACATGCTTGTAATTAGGTCAAAGATGTTCATGTTGGACATTGAACAATTAATTAGAGTTTGGAACTCTATATTAAAGCTTAGAGCTATAGCTACCATTCTAGAATCACTTTACCACCTTTGGGTGACCTAGAATTATTCACGAGACATTTCTTATTGGGATTCTAATTTGGTTTGTGTATCGGATTCAAAATTTACGCAAATGCGTATTTGGAATAAATTTATGTTTTTGTAAAAATATTTGATATTTTGAAAAACTTTATTTTATTCTATAACATATGTTAATGTTGGTTTTGAAATTAAAAATTAATTTTGGGTGTTTTGAAGTGTTTAGGGAAGACCGGAAGTTTTTAGGGTAATAGACCCTATTTGCTCGTTCTGGAGCATCCGGACTCCGATTCAGTCCCGACTTTTTTCCTATACACTCGTAATGGAATATAGTATTTCATTAAATAATTTTAAATTATACCCATACTTGATATCCATGGGTTAGACCCATTTTGGCTGCCCATGGCACCGATCCGACCCTAGGGGTTCCGTAACTGCCCCAACAGAATGGTACCAGTAGCAAAGGCTTAACCGCATAACACATGTTTGGAATCTATGCCATAGTAATTTTAATTTAATTATGCATAAGACATATTGGATATGTATTGCATGTTTTAAATTAAAACTTTGACCTAATTAAGTTAATGACTTTATTGTCATAAATCTCCCGTGATTAGGTGATTACTTTAATTAAGTAATAATATTAATAATGTTGGAGCATTATTTGATGGTCCATCTTGTCAATACGGAGATGAATGGGTGATGAGTGGTATTTATATCACTATTTCCCACTCATTTAATCTAATATTTTGTATAGTTTCTTGAGTTTTGTGAATATTTTGATGTGTTTTGTGTTATTTTGTAGATAAATAAAGTTTCAGGACATTCTGGAGGTGATTTGGAGTAAAACAGTGAAAATTGGCGAAAAAGGGCATTTTGGTAATTTCCAGCGTCGCGCCGCCCAGACCTTCCGCGTCGCGACGCCCAGCATGCGCCGAATCTGCTAAAGTGCGCCGGGTCAACATGTCAGAATTTGAGAAGTTTGACTTTGCTAAAATGCACCGTGCCACGTGTCACCATCACATCCAATCTGCTAACGTGCGCCGTGACACGTGTCAACATCATATGCTGCCGACACTCAGACTTGACACGTGTCGCCTCGTCATCAGCCACGTCATCGGTCAACGAGTCAACTTTGCCATGTGTCATGCCACGTCAGCGGGTCAACTAAGTCAACTTGCCACGTCAGCATCCGCCAATCACAGCGTGACACGTGTCGCAATCCTATTGTGCCGACAATTGCAACACACGCCTTCGCCACGTCAGCCCCACGTCATCGCCACGTCATCAATGACGTCATCACAATAATTGAGTCTTAGCCGCCATGTCAGTGTGTCGCGTGAACAGTCAGCCGCCATGCCACGTGTCGCCTTCTCAGCGTGCCACGTCTTACTATTCCAGCGTCGCGACGCTGAAGGCAAAATTTTCTATAAATATTGCGCGAATTTTCATTTTTCAGTTGTTATTCTCTCTCTTCAAATTCCGTGTAAAGAGAGTTTCTCTCTCTAAAAAAATTTTAGTTTTTAATTTTTTTTACTTTTGTAATTTAATTTTAATTACTTTTTGTAATAATAATAGTTTACTTTCTTTATTTTTTTACAGTTTTACTATTTACCATGATGAGGTAATTCCCCAGCTAAGGTGAAAGGTAATTCTTTTACTGTTGCTCTTTAGTTAATCTCCCTTAAAAATAA
The DNA here is from genome assembly GCA_019454045.1 of Zanthoxylum bungeanum. NCBI lineage: Eukaryota > Viridiplantae > Streptophyta > Magnoliopsida > Sapindales > Rutaceae > Zanthoxylum > Zanthoxylum bungeanum. Next base: position 76,951 of record SKCR01042598.1, read on the forward strand.
TATATTTACTAATTAAAATACTGATTAATAAAGGATACCGCCAGATTGGTCGGTTGGGAAATTTATTTAATCTGGTTTAAACCTGACTTAATAAAGGAAACCGCTATATTGGTCGGTTGGTATATTTATTTTCTGTTGGTTTAAACCTGATTAATCAAGGATACCGCCAGATTGGTCGGTTGATAAATTTATTTTATCTGGTTTAAACCTGATTAATCAATGATACCGCTATATTGGTCGGTTGGTATATTTATTTTCTGTTGGTTTAAACCTGATTAATCAAGGACCCGCCAGATTGGTCGGTTGATAAATTATTTTGGTACCGCCTTTATGGCTGGATTATGGACAAATATTACCGCCTATATGGCTGGTTGGACTTAATTGGACTTAATCAGAATACCGCCAGATTGGTCGGTTGGTTAAATAATATCACAAGTTTATATATTATTATTGGGAGATATCTAAATTAGTAATAGTAAAAGTAATTCCTTTTGCCTTAGCATTTTATTTTTATTGTATTTTTACTTTTCAGTATTTATTTTAACGCAATTTTTTTCAGCATTTTATGTCTTTTATTTTCAAGTTTTTACCAGCCCTAGCTATGTGTAATAACTAAGTTAGTATTTAGGGTTGTGATGAAATTCAATGTCACAGGTTTATAAGGGTTAGATAATAATTTGGGTAATATAAAAGATTTATTTATTGAGTCTTAATCTTAATGTTCTTTAATTAACTGGCCATTAATTAAATTGATTAGGTAACTTAAAATGAACTAGACATAGGGATTTTAAGTTTAAGACCTTAGATTCAATAGCCCACGATCTTCCTTAAGGATAGATAACCCTTTCAATAGATTTCCTTACAGGATAGGAATATACCTGTCGGGGCGGGGTAGTCTTAATTGGAACTTAATCGTAATGAATCTAGGTAATTTGGTTGACATAGACATATGGTTCAATTGGATTATACTAGGTATTTGTAATTGACCATCGGAAGATGCTTTTACATACAATATTGTTCCAGGTTAATAAATCAATAAATTACCCAATTATAATATAACCACTTTATCTTTAATAAAATTGGAATAAATCACAACCCTAGATAGCTTTTAATATCAAATTTTCTTAAAATCTACCTTCAAACAATTTATTTTTATTGTCTTTAAATTTAGAATCGTCGCTATTTCAAATCAATTAAACAACCTGTTAGATACTAGTAATCATTTAACCTCATAAAATTAATAACTTAGGTATTAAGTCCTCGTGGGATCGATACTTTTATACTACTTGAACGATACGTACGCTTGCGTTATACGTGTGTGTTTACGCCGGTCAATGGGTTCTTACTACTTATATCAAATATCGTCATTAGTGTGAGGGTATAAGTGCTTGGAACTTAGGTCGCTCGGTTAAAACATTAGATGTAGCGTGATGAGTTCACGTAGTCACTGTTGGACAATTATGACCCATAACATCACTATTTTGTAAAGGACATGGTGTTCTTGTACAAAATTAACTATGTGACAAAGGAAATTTCTCTTTTATCATTTGGAATTGGAAAACTTGGATATATAAATGATAAAAGTCCATATGATTAGTACCAGATTAATAAGATATGAGACATAATTAATCCACGAAAGGTTTAATCATTAAATATACCTAGTCGTAGTATTATCGAGATTGGACATCGATAATGCGAAATAGGCTGGTATTGCACTTGTGCGCGTTATGGAAGCGTAATGACATAGTTCTCATATATATAAGTATTGGATACTTATGCAAGTGTGATAGGAGGTTCTGTTTGCCGATGGTACGGGAATAACTTTGCACTTTCGAAGAGTGGATACTTGGACGGATTTGATCCTAATTCAAATGATGTATGCGAATCTTATTTATCAGGTAAAGTTCTTAAAACACCTTTTAGCGGTAAATGGTGCACGTGCCACTGAGCTGTTTACCCCTCGTTCATGGTGATGAATGTGGGCCCATGTCTAGATAGGCTAGAGGTGGTTATGAATACTTCGTAAGCTTTACGGATGTTGCATCGTGTTATGGTTATGTGTATCTTATGAAACACAAATCGGAAACTTTTGATAAAATTCAAAGAGTTTCGACACGAAGTAGAAAAACAAACGGGCAAAAGTATTAAGATATTACGATTGGACCGTAGTGGAAAATACTTGAGCAATAAGTTTCTCGATTACTTGAAAGAGTATAGTATTCTTTCACAACGGAATCCTCCCGGAACACCTCAATTGAGTGGTGTGTCTGAACAGAGAAACCGAACCTTGTTGGACATAGTAAGGTTAATGATGAGTCACTCTGAGCTACCAATTTCCTTCTAGGGATACGCATTGAACAGTGCAATACTTAATTTGAATAAGGTTTCGTCAAATTTTATTGGACAGACTCCATATGAAATATGGACAGGAAAGAAACTGGGTTTCTCATTCCTGAAGATTTGGGAATGCTGGGCATATGTTTGGATGGTACCAAACTAGAACCCAAATCGGATAAGTGCCTATTTGTAATTGGTTATCCTAGGGAAACCAATTCCACAACCCACAAGAGAACAAGGTATTTGTTGCTCTCCATGCGATTTTCCTAAGAGGAATTCCTAAATGCAGTGGGAAGAAAGTAGAACTCAATGAAAATCGGAGTAATACTGTTCCTGACACCGATCCCTTACGGAACATGAACATTTTATCAGAGATGAAATTATACCACAATCTTTTAATACACAAGAACCGCGTATGTCGGAGAGAGTCAGAAAACAACCTTGGAGGTATGAGTTTCTGATCTCACCTCATATATATATATTAATCTTAATGAGGAAGATGGACCGACTACGTATGAGGAAGTGATACAAGGTATCGACTCATTTTATGGAAAAGTGCCATGAAGTCCGAAATAGATTCCATGTATATCAACCAAGTTAGGGCACTGGTTGGTGTACCGGAAGGCATTGTGCATATTGGTAGCAAATGGGTCTTCACGGTGAAGACTAATATGGATGGAAACATTCAAACGTACAAAGCTAGGCTTGTAGCGAAAGGGTATTGTCACCAACATAATGTCGATTACGACAAAACCTTTTACCTGTTGCCATGATTAAATCCATTCGAATAATGCTTGCAAGTGCTGCATATTTCATTTATAAAATATGGCAGATGGACGTCAAATCCGCTTTCCTTAACGGAAAGCTTTTGGAGGATGTTTTATAAAACACCCTGACGGTTTTGTCGCGCAAAAACATACAAACAAGGTTTGCAAATTAAATCGATCCATTTTTGGATTGAAGCAAACATTGCGTTCTTGGAACCAATGTTTTGATGAGATCTTATTACAATATGGTTTCATTCAAAAAGAAGATGATTCTTGTGTATATAAGAAGGTTAGTGGGAGCGCACTAACATTGGATGTCCTATACATTGATGATGTATTATTTCTTGGAGATAACATTCCCATGTTAACAATCGGTGAAAGAATGGCTTTCATTAAAATTCTCCATGGAATACTTGGGAGATGCAACCTTTATTCTAGGAATAAGGATCTACTGGGATAGATCTAAAAGTGGTTGGCACTCTCCGAAAACTCGTACATTGAAAGACATATACACGACCTGATTTCTCATATGCTTTGAACATTTGGACTTGTGCGCGTTATGGAAGCGCAACAGAAGGTATTGCACTTGTGCGAGTTATGGAAACGTAACGGAAGGTATTGCACTTGTGCGCGTTATGGAAGCTTAACAACATAGTTCTCATATATTTAAGTATTAGATACTTATGCAAGTGTGATATGAGGTTCTTTTTACCGATGGTACGGGAACAGCTTCGCTCTGGATAGACCCCTCGGAATCCCATTGGTAGTATGACTATATGTCTATGAGAATCCAAATCAGGGTAGGTGTATTTGGTCTTAACCTGAGACTTGCATCGCTAATACTTGCGACAATCAGTATACTTTGGTATTGGTCGTCCGAGGCTTTAACAGGTTCTGTGTACGCCTCTTCTAGGTATACTGAGAATCATAGTGTATTGGGTGTGATGTCAAGATGGAAGTATCACTTCAGTCATATGGAGATGATAATCACACAAGGATACATAACTGGTACTCTTAAATGCTGCAGCTATCGGGATAATATGACTAGGTCATGATTATCCGATTACAGAGACTAGTTGCTAGTGATCTGATATATGCTTCGTACGGGGCAGAAAAAATTCCAGCCCCAAGCCTAGCATGTGACATCCGATACTGGATCGTAATACGCAATACACTGTATACTACGCCTGATAAAGATTATAAATTCCCTTAAAGAATATTTCTGGAGAATTGGGTATGCACGGTGCTTTGCTAGAAGCCAACCATATCTTGTAAATCGGTAAGAACGTGGTACCGGGTACGCACGTGTTCGGATAGTCCAATGACCGTATTTACTGCCAACATATTCAGGGATCTCTTGGGTTGTTTCCCAAAGATTCACCGATGAGATTTGACTCGAACAGAATTAATTTGGGATTAATTATGAAAGAGAAAATTAATATGGGATTAATTACAGCAAGTATTAATCTAGGATTAATTAACAGATAGAGAATTAATCTGGGATTAATTACGTCAAGAATTAATCTGGGATTAATTCGACAAGAAGAGAGAACGCGATTAATTTGAAATTAATCGGTAAAATAAATTTAATAGTTAAATTAGATTTTTCTATTTAATTTATTTATTTGGGATAAAATAATATATTGGATATATTAATTGAAATCAGATTTCAATACGGAATTAAAACTGGATTTTAATTCAAGCGAATGAATTAATTTGGAATTAATTCGTAAGCGACTTCCGTAATAATTTTGCGAGGCATTATTATTTAATTGAATTGGATTTAATTACGTCGCAACGGAAAATTCGTTTAATCGAATTAAACGAACCTGAGCCCGAAGTGTGTTGAGCAAGCCCACTTGAATTTTGAATTTAAAGTGGGACCCACTTCACTTACATCATTAATCAACTTTTGGTGATGGAAGTGATTGATGGCTTTTGTTGGAAACTTGTCCAACACACTTTGTATTTCTTTTTGAAAAGTATATACACATTTTTTTGGAGTTTGACTTTGGTAATTGTTTTAGAAACAAAATGCACAAAATACACAAACTCTCTCTTCCTCACCTCTCTTGGCCGAACCTTAAACTCCTTGGAGGAGAAAATTTTCTTTGAAATTTTGTTCAAGCTAGCACTTAAAGGAGTGAATCAAGGTGATAGGGAAACTCACCCAAGTGTTGGAAACACTCAAGAAAGCTTGGAGCTTCCACCTACATCCATGGAAAGTGTTGAAACTCATCAACTCATTGTAAGTATTTTTTCGCAACTTCTTAAAAAATTCACACACGAATCACTCTTAGAGATCATTGTCATGTTCCAGGAACACTAACAGTCACCCAATATTGTCATTAGTGTGAGGGTGTACGTACGAAGCTCATTAGTGCACATTGATAAATATACACCTAGAATACGTCTTAATCCAATATCATCATTAGTGTGAGGATAAGAAATGGTTCAGGACCAAACCAGGAGTCACATGAAGTGATTGACCTTGAAGGTCTACCTAATGAGTTTATAAAGGCCAATATCGTCATTAGTGTGAGGCTGGAGTAAATATCATGGGATCCACTCCCGCTATGAAATTTTGATAGTCAAATTTCTTTTTTTTTTTTCCATTAATAGAGATTAGGAAATTACGTAAAGTAGTGGGATGGCACTAATAGATTTAAAATTCCATAATCAATTATTGTTATCACTTTTGAAATGAAAACTGTTCTGCTACTACTCAAAAATATTATCTTGTAGATGGCTGCCACTAATCTATTGATGAAACTTTTGGATTCCTATAAGCTAAAAGGAGCCGAAAACTATTTCGAATGAGAAATGAACATGCGTATTGTCTTGGAGTATGAAAAATTGACTTATGTCACTATCAATCCACTGCTTGTTGATATCGATCCTGACTCCACTCCAGAAGAGCAAGAAACTTTTGATAGATGGAAGGATGATAACCTAAAGGTGAAATCCTACATATTGGGATCGATGGTTCCAAATTTATTGAAACAGTACATTGAAATACCGGATGCTTGGAGCATCATGTGAACACTCAAGGAGTTGTTTGAGGTAAATCAAGAGATGGAACTTTATCGAAAGTCTAAAGAATTGTTCCGTGCTGAACTCAAGGAGGGAGGAGCTATCAGCACTCATATTTTGAACATGATCAACTAGATTCGATATCTGGAACGACAAGGCTTTGTGTTTGATGAACGATTGGGTCGTAATTTGATTATGTGTTCTTTTCATGGGTTTTATGTTGGCTTTGTATTAAATTTCCATATACATTCGATGCAAGCCACATACGAAGAACTTCATAACATGCTACGCACGGCGGAGCAAGATTTGAAGAAAGGCAACCCCACACTATATCTCCATGGTGGAGCTGGCTCTTCGAAGACTTCTGGGAAGTCAAAGAAAATAAAGATGGGGAAGAAGAAGATTGCAAAGAAAAACTCCAAGAAGCGCAAAAGCGTAAAACCGAAAGTAGCTCGTGATCAATGTCTAAAATGCAAGAAGTCTGGACACTAGAAGAAGGACTGTCCAGAGCTTAAAGGAAAATATGACCCTCATGTATGCTTTGTATTTTTCCAATTATTGACATCTCATTATCCTTAGATGCAAATAGTGGATGAGTGTTAGACACTGGCAGTCCTACTCATATTTGCAATTCCCTACAGGAAATATGGGTTAAAATAAGGCTAAATAAAGAGGAGATCCAACTATGTTCCCTCACTTATCAGACAAATAATATCACTGCCAATATTAGATAAAGAGGGATATAAAATAAACATTAAGGATGGAACTTTATGTTTGTATAATAAAGAAAATTTATTGAAATGTGAATGTTTTTTATCAAACGGTCACTATGTTTTGGAAACATGTAGAGATGTCTTTAATATAGAGAAACATACAAGTAGGAAGTCTGAATTAAATAATACTGAATTATGGCATATGAGATTGGGCTATCTAAATTGGTAAATGATGGTTTGATTGGAAATCTTACCTTAGATCCTTATCCGATTTGTGAGTCATGTATCCAAGGAAAGATGACAAAGGCCACATTTCAAGGTGTTGGACACCATGCTGGAGATTTACTAGAACTAATACACAACGATGTGTGTGGTCCATTAAATCATGCCGCTCATGATGGTTCCACATACTTTGTGACCTTCACAGATGATAAGTCTAGATATGGATATCACTATCTGATGAAACATAAGTCGGAAACATTTGACAAGTTTAAAATATTCTGAAACGAAGTAGAAAAATAAACCAATAAATTCATCAAATGCCTTAGATCAGATCGAGACGGTGAATACATGAGTGAAAAATTCAGAAATTATTTAAGGGAGAATGTAATTCTCGCCTAATATAGCCCGCCAGAAACACCTCAATACAATGGAGTGTCTGAGCGTAGAAATCGTACTTAATTGGATATGGTGCGAACAATGATGAACTATACATATCTTCTTTATTACCTTTGGGGTTACACTTTACAAACTGCTGCCTACATACTTAACAGGGTTCCATCAAAAGCTGTTTTTACTATCCCCTATCAGATATGGTTCGGTAGAAATCCAAGTCTTAAGCATTTAAAGATTTGGGGTTGTCCTGCATACGTTAGAATTACGCAGCGGCATAAACTAGCACCCAGAGGGTATAAATGTAGGTTCGTTGGATATCCTGATAATTCTTTGGGATATCAATTCTACGATTCCGAGCAACGAAATGTATTTGTTGTTCGCTTTGCAACTTTTCTTGAAAAGTAATTTTTGAGAGAAAGTGGGAATTGTAGAGAGATTAAACCTGATGAGTTTGATCCTAACAGTAAGGAACCTGAGATGGAACCAGAGATCCAACTAGGTGAAGGATCTACAATATAGGTTCTACGTAAGTCGAATAGAATATCAAGTCCTCTTGAGAGACTGTTTTTAACATCTGATATGAGCCTTGATGTTCTCCTCTTGGAGAAAACAAATCCGACTACGTATAAGGAAGCGATATTGGATATCGATTCGGGAAAATGGCAAGAAGCCATGAAATCTGAAATGGATTCAATGCATGCCAATCAAGTCTGGGACTTAGTTGAACTTCCTAAAGGACTTAAACCTATTGGTTGTAAATGGGTTTACAAAAGGAAGCGAGGCTCGATGGAAATGTGGAAACCTTTAAGGCCCGACTGGTAGCGAAATGTTACACTCAACGTCCTGGAATTGACTATGAGGAAACTTTTTCACCAGTAGCCATGCTAAAATCCATTAGGATTCTTTTAGTCGTTGCTGCATATCACGACTATGAGATATGGCAGATGGATGTGAAAATTACTTTCCTAAATGGATTCCTTGAAAATGATATCTATATGGAACAACCAGAGGGTTTCGTATCCAGTGAGACTTCAAACTTGGTTTGTAAGCTCCAAAAGTCTATTTATGGACTTAAAGAGGCATCCCGAAGCTGGAATCATCGTTTTGATGAGATAATTAGATTATCTGGATTCATCAAGAACGAGGGAGAACCATGTGTTTATAAGAAATTTAGTGGGAGCATGATAGTTTTCCTAGTCTTGTATGTAAATGGCATCCTTATCATAGGAAATGATATAGGGATGATGCAAAGTGTGAAAGCCTACCTTTGCAAGAACTTCTGCATGAAAGATATGGGTGAAGCTTCCTTTATACTAGGTATAAGGCTCTACCGAGATAGAGTTAGGAAGCTTATAGGGTAGTCACAATCGACGTACATAGATAAGATATTAGAAAGGTACAGTTTTATACCTTTCCGATATGGCATACATCTTTCGAAGAAAATGACACCTCAAACTGAGGAAGAGAGAGTTATGATGTCTAAATTGCCATATGCTTCTTGCATTAGAAGCATAATGTATGCTATGTTATGTACTAGACCTGACATCAGTTTTGGTGTCAATGTGACCAGCCGATATCAATCTGATCCAGGTAATGATCATTGGACAGCCGTGAAACATATCCTAAAATATCTTAAAGGCACCATGGATAAGTTTCTGATATATGGAGAAAATGAGCTACAAGTTAAGGGTTATAAAGACTCCGACTTCCAGAGAGATCCAGATGATAGAAAATCTACATCAGGATATATATTTACCCTTAACGGTGGTGCTTTAAGTTGGCGTTGTTCAAAGAAAGGCTCAACAACCGATTCCACCACTAAGGCAGAATTTATAGCGGCTTCAGAAGCTATTAAATAAGCTGTTTGGATTAGAAATTTTATCACATAACTTGGCATTATGCCTAGTATTGCGGATTTGATCCCATTTTATTGTGATAATAACGGAGCCATCACGCAGGCTAAGGAGCCGAGGGCGCATTCTAAGTCTAAACACGTGGAAAGGAAATATTGCGTAATTAGAGAGATTAGTGAATGAAAAGCCATAGTAGTCTTGAAGGTTTAAGGACAAGACAACATAACAAACCCACTTACAAAGGCCTTACCTCCTAAATTATTCGATAAACATGTAAAGGAGAAGGGACTACGGTACCATCTAGATTGACACTAAGCAAGTGGGAGTTTGATGTAGTTGGTGCTTAGAGTGCCAATCCGATTTGTACATTTTATTATTTATTAATAAAATAACTATAATTTTCATTTCATACCTTATTAATGGTATTATCATTATGCGCATTAGATTGATGTATAGATATACTAAGAATGACATCGACCTTAGAATAATTTTGACACTGGGTGTAAATTATTCTTAAAGTAAATATTCCTAGTCGTTGGTTTTGGAATACGGTCGAATTCCTATAACCTAGAAGACTAGCACATGTCGTATATGGAAATTGAAGTTCCAATGGTTTAACGCGATGTACCATGAGTTTTGGAAACTCGTATAGATATGTGGGTGTTCGTTGGAGTGAATACTGAATGACTCATAGGTGATTGCTAATAGTTGGAAGTACACACCATCATCAATAGGAATCTCCTCGAGTCGAGTAGCTTATGTAATCCTTTGACTATAGGATATCATTGATTTTGTGTGAGATCCTCGACACTTTGATGCCATGTATGTCAGAAACCTTTCATGGTTTGGCCTCTAGATGTTCGTTGGGTATGGACCGATGCACTCAGTAATCAAGTGTGAAGCAAGATAGGATCTGTCGGCCCGTATGTGTACCATAAAGAGCTTAGGTATCCATGTTAGTAAAGTCATGATTCTTAAATCTTTGGCCAAAGTCGATCACCGAGGGTAGATCGCATCAGTTACGAAGAATCGTGGACATGTCGACATGAGATGTGCGTCTCAGAAAGTTGACAGTGTATTCTATGTTTCCTAAGCACAACTCGGATAGCCTACGATGGAGGGATTGTTAAACATATTTGATGATCTTGACTTGTATAGTTCAGAAAGGTCGTTCATGTTCTTCATGAATTTCGAGGTGGCTGAATTGCGTACATATTAGCTAGGCTTATATGACGAACGTGTCTGAACATAGCGAGTCCCAATATGAAGTGTACTCATTGAGCACTTGGGTAGCCGATTATTTTGATAAAAGATAATATTCAATATTATAATTATAAACTAAGAATATCAAGTGTTATTGGATAACATTGAATTTTTACTTTGACCTAATTGGATTAATTGGATTAATTCAATAATTACACAAGAGCTTAATTGTAAAATCATAATTATCTCTACCATTTGAGGATATTATGGTAATTGTAAGTATGTAATAATATGTGGTTTTGGCTTGATTTAATTGGATTAAATTAAATTGGGAGACAATGAAGATTAGTCACACCTAATTATACATATTTGGACAAATTCGATTAAGCCCAGTTAAAAGTTGATTACAACTTTTATTAATTAAAAATTGCACAAGTTTTGCTATAAATAGCAAGCTTTAGGAATATTTTAATTACAAGTTCAAATACAAGCATAAGCAAATTCGTGAGAGATTATCCTAAGTTAGAGAAGTGTTTAGAGAAGCTTGTGAGGTCTCTAAAATATTTCATTAAGGAGAAATCAAGATTAGATCTTGAAGTGAAGCTTGCTTGCGTTGGAAATCGAGATTGGATCTTGAAGTCAAGCTTGCACAGCTTGGAGGTTCTCCGACGATTTCAACAAAGGAGAAGTAGATTGGATCTTGCATCAAGCTTACTAGGTAAAGTTTGATCTTCTCCTAAGCTATGTTTATTTATGTATTAGATACATGATCACATAGCTTAATGTTGAATAGGGCTAATCAATTGCGTTTGGATACTTTAGAAGTATAAACACAACATGCTTGTAATTAGGTCAAAGATGTTCATGTTGGACATGAAATAATTAATTAGAGTTTGGAACTCTATATTAAAGCTTAGAGATATGGCTACCATTCTAGAATCATTTGACCACCTTTGGGTGACCTAGGATTGTTCACGAGACATTTCTTATTGGTATTCTATTTTGATTTGTGTATTGGATTCAAAATTTACGTAAATGCGTATTTGGAATAAATTTATGTTTTTGTAAAAATATTTGATATTTTGAAAAACATGATTTTATTCTATAACATGTGTTAATGTTTTGAAATTAAAAATTAAATTTGGGTGTTTTTGAAGTGTTTAGGGAAGACCGGAAGCTATTAGGGTAATAGACCCTAATAGTATCAACTCTCTGGAAATTTTCCAGAGAGTTGTGATTTTGAAAGCAATTGAAAAACAAAAAAAAAATGGCTGTCATGCGCTACAGTGCGCGCTGCGCGCATGGGACTTTTGTTTTTGCTTGTTCTGGAGCATCCGGACTCTGATTCAGTCCCAGTTTTTCCTATACACTTGTAATAAAATATAGTATTTCATTAAATGATTTAAAATTACATCGATACTTGATATCCATGTTGGACAGTTATGACCCATAGCATCACTATTTGTACAGATCATGGTGTTGTTGTACAAATTAACTATGTGACAAAGGAAATTGCTCTTCTGTCATTTGTAATTAGATTACCAAAGATGTATAAATGATAGAAGGTCCATATGATTAGTTCTGGATTGATAAGATATGAGACAATATCAATCCATAAAGGTTTAATCATTAAATATCCCTAGTCGTAGTATTATCGAGATTGGACATCGATAATGCAGAATAGACTAGTATTACACTTGTGCGCGTTGTAAGGGCATAACGACATAGTTCTCATATATTTGGGTATAGGATACTCATACAAGTGTAATAGGAGGTTGTGTTTACCGATGGTACGGAAACAGCTTCGCTCTGGATAGACCCCTCGGAATTCCATTGGTAGTATGACTATGTGTCTATGGAAGTCCGAATCAGGGTAGGTGTATTTGGTCTTAACCTGAGACTTGCACCGCTAATACTTGCGACAATCAATATACTTTAGTTTTGGTCGTCCAGGGCTTTAACAGGTTCTGTGTACGCCTCTTCTGGGTATATTGAGAATCGTAGTGTATTGGGTGTGATGTCAAGACGGAAGTATCACTCCAGTCATAGTGGAGATGATGATCACGTAGGATACAGAACTGGTGCTCTTATATGCTGCAGCTATCGGGATATTATGACTAGGTCATGTTTATCCGATTATAGAAACTAGTTGCCAGAGATCCGATATGTGCTTAGTACGGGGCATACACAATTCCAGCCCCAGGCCTTGCACGTGACATCCGATACTGGATCGAAATACGCAATACTACGTATACTACGCCTGATATAAATCACATATTCCAGTAAGAATATTTCTGGAGAATTGGGTAGGCATGGCGCTTTGCTAGAAGCCAACCTTGTCTTGTAAATCGGTAAAAATGTAGTACTAGGTACTTACGTGTTTGGATAGTCCGACGACCGGATTTACTGCCAACATATTTGGGGATCTCATGGGTCGCTTCCCGAAGATTCACCGATGACGTATGACTCGCACTTTATTAATCTGTGATAATTAATGAGAGAGTTAAAATTAATCTGGGATTAATTGCAGATATATTTTATCTGGGCTAAAATATTAATTAAAGAGAGAGAACGATTAATTTGGAATTAATCGATAAAATAATATATTCGATATATTTACGAAATTGGATTTCGTCGTGGAATTGAAATTGGATTTTAATTCGGGCAAACGAGTTAATTTAGAATTAATTCGTTAGCGACATGAATAGTAATTTTGCTAGGCAAAGTTATTTAATTAATTGGATTTAATTTCGTCGCAACGGAAAAATTCGTTAATTTGGAATTAGAGAACCCGAGCCCGGGAGTGTTTGCGGGCTCAGTCGTATTACAAATTTAAGTGCGGCCCACAAGTCACATTAAGCATCAAATCACTAGTCAATCGATTGATGTGATGTCTAGTCACTTTGAGTGATTTGACAACTTGTCATTGTGATTGATGGTGGTTGTTGAAAAAGCTTTAATGCTTGTACCTTTTGACTTTTGGAAATTCAAAAAATATGGTATATGTTTAATTGATTTTTGGAATTCAATTAATCCAACACATTCTCTCTCACACTCTTCTCCTTTCTCACGGCCTCAAGGCCATTTTCTTCTCCATTTTTCTGCTCAAAGCCGAGAATGGTAAGAAGTGCAAGGGAAATTTTGCGGCAAAATTTCCGAGATCCTAGCACACATCCGGAGTCTTGTGAAGGCGATAGGGAAACCCACCCGTGGGCTTGGAATACACATCACAAGCTTGGAGCTTGGGAACATTCATGGCCGAATTTGAGGAGGACAAAAACCAGTAAATACCGAGAGTTCAAGGAGCTTCAAAGGGCATAAAAAGTTTTCGTTGTTCTTCGCATCGTACAACCGATCAATGTAAGTATGTTTCCGCCATATTTCATTGTTGTATTCACATGTGTTTCTTGCTTGATTTGATCCTTGGGACCTTATAGAAACCCAACAATGGTATCAGAGCCTAATTGAGCATGAAAATGATTTAGGGTTAAAATTGGGTAAAATCCATTTGAGCATGATTTGATGAAATTGTTTGATTGAGTATGCTTGAATGATGTTTAATTGAAGTTGGATATGATCAATTTCATGAAAAGTGATTTGGAATAATTTTCCGCAAATTGGGTTGGCTTGGCCGAATACCAATGATACCCTAATATCATGGTAATTTTTGTTTTTTGATTCATTGGATGAGTTTGAAAGACTTTGGGAATGTTAATTTAAATTCAATTGGATTGAAATTGGAATTGGACAAAAATCCCTACCATTGCCGTGAGTTAAGAAGCATGAAAAAAGTTTGATTTTTGATTCAAATGTGTTGGACATGTGTTGATGATAATGAGCATAATTAATTGAGTGAATTAGTATTTTGGAAATATTAATTTGGGTAATTAATTATGGCATACACTTTAGTTAATTAAGTTATAAAATTTGGAATTTGGTAATTTAATTAATTGGGCATATTTTGGAAATTGGGCTTGAAAAGTTGTAATGGGGCTTAATGGGCTTGGTTGTATCAAGATTGGTTTAGGCTAAATTGGTTGGATCCAATTGGGCCCAAAACCATATCCATAAAGTCCAATTATGACTAATGGACCTTTAACTTTAATTGGGCCTAAATTGGTTTCTTGGCAAATAAGGGTGATTCCTTAAATGGGCTTTGGAATTTGGGTTTGACCCATATTGACCAAAAGTCCATGCCTTAGAAATTAATTAAAAGTCCATTGGACTTTAAATTAAATTGACATTGGATGTTAATCGGGCTTTCAGACCCGTAACAATTAGATTTGGAATCTAAGTCGAAAAGGTACTTTAAAAGGTGTATTATTTAATTTGGAATTAAATAAATGAATTAGTATTAAATACAAATTAAATTGGATTTAATGTTGTAGTTTAATTTAATTCAAGAATTCGTACTTTGAGTACTTATTCGCAAAACGAGTTTGACTGGCGCAAAATCAAATCGTTGTTTGACCATTGGATGGTCATTAATATTCAGATTAATTAATTGGATTAGATTGATTGATAACATGCTTGTGTGAATAGATGGTTGCGATGCATGAATAATGTATATCAGATGGATATTAGATGGGTGAGGCAATTTTGGAAATTGTTGTAATAAATTTAGAATTTATTAAATTGGACCTGCGTGTCCAGCCTATTACCTCATTCTCTATGTATTTCTCTTCTCACCTATTCCCCTCAATGTAAATGAGGTTTCTTTAGAAGTGTTATGTAATCGGGTAGAAGTAATACTCGTGCTAGCGGGAGAGAGGAAAAAGAGAGATTTGTTCTAGGAACAATGTGTTAAGTATCCATCCGCATATCATTATTATATTTATTTATATGCGCCTTAGTATGTGTTTAGAATACATGTTTAAGGGTGTATGATGATGAGACCTTAACAAAGATAATTAATTGCTTGCCAATTGCACGTGAAAAACCCTCACAAAATATTAAGCGTTTTTCCTTCCATTGAGTGATTCTTACTCAAGATCCAAGACTGGCACTGGTTTGTTGGCCAAAGTCAAGACCTTTATCCGTCGAGGATGTGTTTGAATCATGAAGGCTTTGTTCCATATCGGTGTCTTGTCCAAGTTGTGATTTGTTGGCCAGAGTCAAGATCACTTCTTGTCCATCGACATTGATTACGAAGCTTTCCAAGGTCAATGGGTTCCGCTTAACTAGGATCACTAAGTTTGTTATGCCAAAGCCAAGGCTTAGTTGATTCAGAGGAAAAAGGTTAGGCAATATATTGGATATATTGGCATATATAAGATATATGTTTCGGACTTGGATGTCCACCTACTGGATCTAGGAATTGGATGGGATCCAATTGATCTTAGAGATCTACCTAGTTAATTATCACACAATTTATTGGCCAAAATCAAGATTGTGTGTTATTTAACGGGATCCTAGCCCACTAGGAAACAAGGTTTCCCGAGTACTCAACAGAGGGTTAGAGGCTCGTTGAAAAATAGTGGGAGGCAAGTATTAAATTTGCAATATTCGTTTAGTTACTTGCCATACGCGCTCATTACAAATATTTCGTCAAATAAATTAATATATTAGTTGGACTAATATTTAACATTGTTTTAATAAAACAGTTGGACTATATTCAAACTGTTTCATTTATAGTTGATTATATAATTAGATTATAGTAATCAATATATTTGAATTAACTAATTTCAATTAATAGTTGATTTTATAATTGGATTATAGTAATCAATATAATTGAATTAATCAATTAAATTATAGTTGATTATATAGTTGGACTATAGTAATCATTATAATCAATAGTACCTAAAATCGTTGATTAAATAGTTGGACTATTAGAATCAAGATAATTGAAAGATTAGTGTTTGAAATATAATCCTGGGTGAAAAAGTCATTTAAACGACTTTAATTTTCAAATTGGGAATAATGAATCGGGATAGTACTGAAAACTGAGAAGTTACTTTATTTGATAAAATAACATCTTAGGCCTAAGCCCTGAGTTGAGCAAATAGTAGAACATGATATTTGGAATAATTATGTGATGATAACTTTAGTGCTTAATCCATTAAGCTTGCCAAATAGACTCATTAATTTCTTAATCAGAACTAAGGATTAGATCCTTATAGTATGATAATGAAATTGAAGGATCTTCATAGATCTATCCTTAGATCTTAGAAGTACTAAAATTGTAACAGAAAACTCTTAAAGAATTAATGGCTATACTCTAGGAGACAAAGCCAGAGTTTGCAATAAGGCAAGAATCGCAAAGCGCACCTTACTTCGACATCCCAGAAGGCCAAGGCTTGGCCAAAGGCTTGGCCAAAGGCTTCTGGAGTGTGGAAAAATGGCAAAGGCAAAATCATTTTCATCTTCTGGGAAGACAAAAGACGTATCCCAAGATGTCTGCCTAAACTGTGGAAAACGGGGACACGGAAGCGTGACTGCCGTATGGACAAGGCAGACATGAAGGAATTGAAGACGGGCAAGGCTCCGACTTCAAATATGTTTGTCATAAAGATGTTCACTACTAGTATTAAAATTGAATTTTAGATACTGTATGTGGTACATAAATATGTACTGGTGTGCAGAATCTGCTGATGAGCAGGATACTGACTTCAGTTGAGAATTATTTGCGAGTCGAAAACGGGACTAGCGTCACTGTTTTAACCGTAGAAACCTAAGTTAGGAACTACCCTTCGGGTGTGTACTTAAATTAGGAAACTGTTAAAATGTAACTAGTTTGACTAGAAACATTATCTCTATATCAGGGTTTAACCCGTTGCGGGTATACCTTTATATTCTAGAACACTAAAGTGTTTTATTTTATAAAGATGATATTGAGATAAACACATTAGATGTGAATAACAATATTTATATTTTGAATATAAATGAATCTCGAACATATGACATGACAAACAAATAGCTCAAACTGAGTTAATCAGTTTAGACTTATATGTGGCATTGTTGTCTGGGACACAATTAACAAGACTCGTATATCCACACTTTTGAAGAGTGGATACTAGGATGGATTTGATTTTATTCAAATAATGTCTACGAATCTAGTTTATTGGGCAAAATGCCTAAAATACTTTTTACTTGGTAAAAGTGTAAATGCCATCGATCTGTTAGCCCTTGGTCATAGTGACGTAAGTGGGCCCATATATAGCTAGGCTAGAAGTGGATATGAATGTTTCGTGACCTTTACGAATGTGGCATCGCGTTATGGTTATGTGTTTCTTTTGAAACACGAATCAGAAACTTTTGATCAATTCAAAGATTTTCGACACGAAGTAGACAAACAGATCGGCTAAAGTATTAAACCATCACGGTTAGACCATGATGAAAATACTTAAGAAATAAGTTTCTTATATACTTGAAAGAGTATAGTATTCTTTCAATGAGGACTTCTCCCGGAACACGTCAATCTGATGGTGTGTCTGAACGAAGAAACCGAAATTTGTGGACATGATAAGGTCAATCATGAGTCGCTCCGAGCTACCATTTCCTTCAACGGATACGCATTTAACAGTGCAGAACTTAGTTTGAATAAGGTTCCATAAAATCTGTTTGACAGACTTCATATTAGATATGAACAGGAAAGAAACCGGGTTTTCTCATTCCTGAAGATTTGGGTATGTTGGGCATATGTTTGGATGATACCAAACTAAAACCCAAATTGGATAAGTGCCTAAATAATGGTTATCCTAGGGATACCTAAGTATAGTACTTATACAAATCACAAGAGAACAATGTAATTGTTGCTCGTCATGCGGTTATCCTAAGAGAAATACTTATATGCAATGGTAAGTGAGAGGAAAGTAAAACTCGATGAAAATCAGAGTAATACTATTCCAGGCACCGATTCCTAATGAAACATAAATAGTTCATCAAGGATGAAACTATACCAATAATCTTCGAATACACAAGAACCACGTAAGTTGGAGAGAGTCAGAAAACAACCTGGGGTATGGGCTTCTGATCTCACCTCATAAAGATGTCAATCTTATTGAGGAATACGAACTGACTACGTATGAGGAAGTAATACAAGCTATCAACTCCCTATTATGGCAAAGTGCCATGAAGTCCGAAATGGATTCCATGTATACTAACTAAGTTTGGATACTAGTTGATGTACCGAAAGGCATTGTGCCTATTGGTACTATATAAGTCTTCAAGGAAGACATACATGGAAGGCAACATACCAACGTACTAAGCTGGGCTTGTAGCGAAAAAGTATCGTTATCAACATTGTGTCGATTACGACGAAACCTTTTACCAGTTGCCATTGTTAAATCCATTTGGATAATGCTTGCTAATGCTGCATGTTTCATTTATGAAATATGGCAGCTGAACGTCAAAATCGCTTTCCGGAAACGAAAACCTTTTGGAGGATGTTTATAACATCCTGACGGTTTTGTCGTACCAAAACGAGCAAACAAGGTTTGCAAATTAATTTGATCCATGGATGGATTGAAGCAAGCATTGCGTTCTTGGAATTATCGCTTTGATGTAATCATAATGATATATGATTTAATTCAAAAAGAAAATGATTCTTGTGTATATAAGGAGGTTAGTGGGAGCGCACTGACAGTGAATGTCCTAAATAATGATGATATATAATTTCTTGGAAATGATATTCCCATAATAAAATCGGTGAAAGCTTGGCTTTCATGAAAATTCTCTGTAGAATTCTTGGGAAAAACAACCTTATTCTAGGAATAAAGATCTACTGGGATATATTTAAAGTTGTTAAAACTCTCCGAGAAATCGTACATTAAAATAAATGTACACGACCTGGTGTCTCATATGCTTTGAGCATATGGAGTCACAATCGGGGCAATCCAAGTGATAGTCATTGGATTGATGTTAAGAACTACTTAGTATCTTAGAGAACTAAGGATGATGTTTTAAGTTATGGAGAAAGAGAACTTAAAGTGACTGGGTTCACTGCTGTAAGTTTCCTAACCGATAATAACGACTATAAGTCGTAACAACGGTACTATAGTTTGAATAACGGAACAGTGAGCTAGAAATCTTCCAAGCAAGATACTGTTACCGAATATAAACAACAAAAGTGGATTATTGCTGCAGCTGAGGCGCAATAGAAGCCATTTGGGTCGATAATAATCTAATTAGATTAGATATAGTTCTGTTAGCAGCTGAGCTAGGCTACATCGCAGGCTAAAGAATAAATGGTCTCATCAACGATCCAGATATATACTTCAGTTATACATCTGATTCGTTCCGATCATACATCGTGGGGATGTGATGATCGAATAAATCGCATCAGATGATAATCATGTAAATCCGCTGACGAAAGCATTTCCTCAGCAGAAGTTTGAGCGAACCGTACATAGTTCGGGTGTATGACACTTGAGTGATTGGCTATAGGCCAAGTGGGAGGTTGTTGGACAGTTATGACCCATAACATCACTATTTGTACAGATCATGGTGTTGTTGTACAAATTAACTATGTGACAAAGGAAATTTCTCTTCTGTCATTTGTAATTAGATTACCAAAGATGTATAAATGATAGAAGGTCCATATGATTAGTTCCGGATTAATAAGATATGAGACAATATCAATCCATAAAGGTTTAATCATTAAATATACCTAGTCGTAGTATTATCGAGATAGGACATCGATAATGCGAAATAGACTAGTATTACACTTGTGCACGTTGTGATGGCATAACGACATAGTTCTCATATATTTGGGTATATGATACTCATGCAAGTGTAATAGGAGGTTATGTTAACCGATGGTACGGAAACAGCTTCGCTCTGGATAGACCCCTCGGAATTCCATTGGTAGTATGACTATGTGTCTATGGAAGTCCGAATCAGGGAAGGTGTATTTGGTCTTAACCTGATACTTGCACCGCTAATACTTGCGACAATCAATATACTTTGGTTTTGGTCGTCCAAGGCTTTAACAGGTTCTGTGTACGCCTCTTCTGGGTATATTGATAATCGTAGTGTATTGGGTGTGATGTCAAGACGGAAGTATCACTCTAGTCATAGTGGAGATGATGATCAGGTAGGATACAGAACTGGTGCTCTTATATGCTGCAGCTATCAGGATATTATGACTAGGTCATGTTTATCCGATTATAGAGACTAGTTACCAGAGATCCGATATGTGCTTCGTACGGGGCATACACAATTCTAGCCCCAGGCCTTGCACGTGACATCCGATACTGGATCGAAATACGCAATACTACGTATACTACGCCTGATATAGATCACATATTCCAGTCAGAATATTTCTGGAGAATTGGGTAGGCATGGCGCTTTGCTAGAAGCCAACATTGTCTTGTAAATCGGTAAGAATGTAGTACTAGGTACTTACGTGTTCGCATAGTCCGACGACCGGATTTACTGCCAACATATCTGGGGATCTCATTGGTCGCTTCCCGAAGATTCACCGATGACGTATGACTCACACTTTATTAATCTGGGATTAATTAATGAGAGAGATAAAATTAATATGGGATTAATTGCGGAGATATTTTATCTGGGATAAAATATTAATTAAAGAGAGAGAACGATTAATTTGGAATTAATCGATAAAATAATATATTCGATATATTATACGAAATTGGATTTCGACGCGGAATTGAAATTGGATTTTAATTCGGGCAAACGAGTTAATTTAGAATTAATTCGTTAGCGATGTGAATAGTAATTTTGCTAGGCAAAGTTATTTAATTAAATTGGATTTAATTTCGTCGCAACGGAAAAATTCGTTAATTTGGAATTAGCGAACCCGAGCCCGGGAGTGTTTGCGGGCGCACTCACATTGCGAATATAAGTGCGGCCACATGTCACATCATGCGTCAAATCACTAGTCAATCGATTGATGTGATGTCTAGTCACTTTGAGTGATTTGACAACTTGTCATTGTGATTGATGGTGGTTGTTGAAAAGCTTAGTGCTTGTACCTTTTGACTTTTGGAAATTCAAAAAATATGGTTTATGTTTAATTGATTTTGGGAATTCAATTAATCCAACACATTCTCTCTCACACTCTTCTCCTCTCTCACGGCCTCAAGGCCATTTTCTTCTCCATTTTTCTGCTCAAAGCCGAGAATGGTAAGAAGTGCAAGGGAAATTTTGCGGCAAAATTTTCGAGATGCTAGCACACATCCGGAGTCTTGCGAAGGTGATAGGGAAACCCACCCGTGGGCTTGGAATATACATCACAAGCTTTTTGAGGAGGACAAAAACCAGTAAATGCCGAGAGTTCAAGGAGCTTCAAAGGGCATAAAAAGGTTTCGTTGTTCCTCGCATCGCACAACCGATCAATGTAAGTATGTTTCCGCCATATTTCATTGTTGTATTCACATGTGTTTCTTGCTTGATTCGATCCTTGGGACCTTAGAGATGTGTGAATACAACAAAGAAATATGGCGGAATCATACTTACATTGATCGGATTTTTGGCGATGCGAGGAACAATAAAAACATCATCAAGCTTTCGGCAATGGTGCTTCTTATGCTCCTCAATTTTCGGTCAACTCCATGGATGAATCTCCAAGCTCCAAGCTTTGTGTGGTGATTCCACGCTCACAAGTTGGTTTCCCTATCACCTTCGGATGACCCTTCATGTGCTAGCATTGGTAAGATTTGCCACAAATCTTCCTTGTTCTTCTTGTTATTTTCGGCCTAGCCAAGAAAATGGAGAAAGAAGAAGTTGGCCTCAAAGCCGAGAGAGGGAGATGAGGGAAAATGGTTCCCCCAAAACCGTGAGTTACGAAGAGAGAGAGAGAAAAATGTGTTAGTTGTATTTTGGTTTCCAAAACCTAAATGAACTTATCCAAAAGTGTTACCAAAATTTTGGTATTAGGCTTTCAAAAAGTCAAACCAAAATTTGGAGCCAAAATGGCAATAAATGCCTTCCAACTACTCACATCACTCATGAATAATGACTGGTTGTCAATCACTCAAAGTGACAAGACATCCATCACATGAATGATGAGTGATGTAACGCGTGATGTGACAAGACATCCACCTCTAATTCTGAATTAACGAATTTTCCGATGCGACGTAATAAATCTAATTTAATTAAATAATTATGCCTAGCAAAATTATTATTCACGTCCCTAGCGAATTAATTCTAAATTAACTCGTTCGCCCGAATTAAAATCTAATTTTAATTCCGCGTCGAAATCCAATTTCGTATAATATATCAAATATATTATTTTATTGATTAATTCCATATTAATCATTTTCGCTCTATAAATAATATTTTATCCCAGATAAAATATCTCCGTAATTAATCCCAGATTAATTTTCTCTCTCTTATAATTAATCCCCGATTAATAAAGTGCGAGTCATACGTCATCGGTGAATCTTCGGGAAGCGACCCATGAGATCCCCGAATATGTTGGCAGTAAATACGGTCGTCGGACTATTACAAGACATGGTTGACTTCTAGCAAAGCATCGTGCCTACCTAATCCTCTAGAAATATTCTTACTGGAATATGTGATCTATATCAGGCGTAGTATACGTAGTATTGCGTATTTCGATCCTGCATCGGATGTCACATGCAAGGCCTGGGGCTGGAATTGTGTCTGCCCCATACGAAGCACATATCAGATCTCTGGTAACTAGTCTCTATAATCGGATAATCATGACTTAGTCGTATTGTCCCGATGACTGCAGTACAAAAGAGCACCAGTTCCGTATCCTACGTGATCATCATCTCCACTATGACTGGAGTGATACTTCCATCTCGACATCACACCCAATACACTACGATTCTCAATATACCCAGAAGAGGCGTACACAGAACCTGTTAAAGCCTGGACGACCAAAACCAAAGTATATTGATTGTCGCAAGTATTAGCGGTGCAAGTCTCAGGTTAAGACCAAATACACCTACCTTGATTCGGACTTCCATAGACACATAGTCATACTACCAATGGAATTCCGAGGGGTCTATCCAGAGCGAAGCTGGTTTCCGTACCATCGGTAAACACAACCTCCTATTACACTTGCATGAGTATCCTATACCCAAATATATGAGAACTATGCCGTTATGCTCCCATAATGCGCACAAGTGTAATACTAGTCTTTTACGCATTATCGATGTCCAATCTCGATAATACTCCGACTAGGGATATTTAATGATTAAACCTTCGTGGATTGATACTGTCTCATATCATCTCAATCCGGAACTAATCATAAGGACCTTCTATCATTTATTCATCTTGGTAATCTAATTACAAATGACAGAAGAGCAATTTCCTTTGTCACATAGTTAATTTGTACAACAACACCATGTTTTGTACAAATAGTGATGCTATGGGTCATAATTGTCCAACAATCTCCCACTAGGCCTATAGCCAATCACTCAAGTGTCCAACACCCGAACTATGTACCGTTCGGTCAAACTTCTGCTGAGAAAATGCTTTCGTCAGCGGATTTGTAATGTTATCATCTGATGCGATTTATTCGATCATCACATCACCACGATGTATGATCCGAACGAATCAGATGAATATTTGAAGTATATATCTGGATCGTTGATGAGACCATTAATTCTTTAGCCTGCGCTGTAGCTTAGCTCTGCTGCTAACAGAACTACTCCTAATCTGATTAGGATTATTATCGATCCAAAAGGCTTCTATTGCTGCCTCAGCTGCATCAATATTCTGTATTTGTTGTTTATTCGGTAACAGTATCTTGCTTGGAAGATTTCCAGCTCACTGTTCCGTTATTCAAACTTTATAGTAAATCTGTTACGACTTATAGTCGTTATTATCGGTTAGAAAACTTGCAGCAGTGAACCCAGTCACTTCAAGTTCTCCTTCTCCATAGTATAAGAAAGCATCCTTAGTTCATCTAAGATACTAAAGGATGTTCTTTACATCAATCCAGTGACTATCACTTGGATTGGCCTGATTATGACTCCATACGCTCAAAGCGTATGAGACACCTGGTCGCGTACATTTATTTCAATGCACGAGTACTCAAAGAGTGCTAACAACCTTTAGATCTATCCTAGTATATCTTTATTCCTAGAATAAAGGTTGTCTCTCCCAAGAATTCTACGAAGAATTTTCTTGAAAACCAAGCTTTCACCGATTGTATTATGGGAATATCATTTCCAAGAAATGATATATCATCATTATTTAGGACAATCACTGTCAGTGCGTTCCCATTAACCTTCTTATTATACACAAGAATCTTTTTCGTTTTGAATTAAATCATATACCATTATGATTACATCAAAACGATAGTTCCAAGAACCCAATACTTGCTTCAATCCATACATGGATCGAATTAACTTGCAAACCTTGTTTGCTCGTTTTGGTACGACAAAACTGTCAGGATATTATAAACATCATCCAAAAGGTTTCCGTTAAGGAATCGGTTTTGGCATTTAGCTGCCATATTTCATGAATGAAACATGCAGCTTCAGCAAGCATTATCCAAATGGATTTAACCATGGCAACAAGTAAAAGGTTTCGTCGTAATCGACACAATGTTGATAACGATACCTTTTCGCTACAAGCCTAGCTTAGTACGTTGGTATGTTGCCTTCCATGTATGTCTTCCTTGAAGACTTATATAGTACCAATAGGCACAATTCCTTCCGGAACAACAACCAGTGTCTAAACTTGGTTGATTTACATGGAATCCATTTCGGATATCATGACACTTTGCCATAATAGAGAGTCGATACTTTGTATCACTTCCTCATACGTAGTCAGTTCGTGTTCCTCAATAAGATTGAAATCTTTATGAGGTGAGATCAGAAACCCATACCCCAGGTTGTTTTCTGACTCTCTCCGACTTGCGCGGTCTTGTGTATTCGAAGATTATTGGTATAGTTTCATCCTTGATGAACTATTTGTGTTCCATTAGGACTTGGTGCCTGGAATAGTATTACTTCCATTTTAATCGAGTTTTACTTTCCTCCCACTTACCACTGCATATAAGTATTCCTCTTAGGAAACCGCATGGCGAGCAACAATTACATTGTTCTCTAGTGAGTTGTATAAGTACTATACTTTGGTTTCCCTATGATAACCAACAAATTAGGCACTTATCCGATTTGGGTTCTAGTTTGGTATCATCCAAATATATGCCTAGCATTCCCAAATCTTCAGGAATGAGAAACCCGGTTTCTTTCCTGTTAATATCTAATATGAAGTCTGTCAAACAGATTATTATGGAACCTTATTCAAAATAAGTTTTGCACTGTTTAGAGCTTATCCCTTGAAGGAAATGGTAGCTCAAAGCGACTCATGATTAACCATATCATGTCCAACAAAATTCGGTTCTCTGTTCGGACACACCGTCAATTTGACGTGTTCCAGGAGGAGTCCTCATTGAAAGAATACTATACTCTTTCAAGTATTTGAGAAACTTATTGTTTAAGTATTTTCATCATGGTCTAATCGTAATGGTTTAATACTTTAGCCGGTCTGTCTGTCTACTTCGTGTCGAAACTCTTTGAATTATCAAAAGTTTCCGATTTGTGTTTAAAAAGAAACACATAACCATAACGCGATGCGACATCCGTAAATGTGTTTTAGGTACTTTGCCTATAAAGAAATATGGCAGAATCATACTTACATTGATCGGATTTTGGCGATGCGAGGAACAATAAAAACTTCATCAAGCTTTCGGCAATGGTGTTTCTTATGCTCCTCCAATTTTCGGCCAACTCCATGGATGAATCTCCAGGCTCCAAGCTTTGTATGGTGATTCCATGCTCACAAGTTGGTTTCCCTATCACCTTCGGATGACCCTTCATGTGCTAGCATTGGTAAGATTTGCCACAAATCTTCCTTGTTCTTCTTGTTATTTTCGGCCTAGCCAAGAAAAAAGAGAAATAAGAAGTTCGGCCTCAAAGCCGAGAGAGGGAGAGGAGGGAAAATGGTTCCCCCAAAACCGTGAGTTACCAAGAGAGAGAGAGAAAAATGTGTTAGTTGTATTTTGGTTTCCAAAATCTAAATGAACTTATCCAAAAGTGTTACCAAA
Source organism: Zanthoxylum bungeanum (assembly GCA_019454045.1). Classification (NCBI taxonomy): domain Eukaryota; kingdom Viridiplantae; phylum Streptophyta; class Magnoliopsida; order Sapindales; family Rutaceae; genus Zanthoxylum; species Zanthoxylum bungeanum. Next base: position 103,463 of record SKCR01042598.1, read on the forward strand.
ATTTTGGTATTAGGATTTCAAAAAGTCAAACCAAAGTTTGGAGCCAAAATGGCAATAAATGCCTTCCAACTACTCACATCACTCATGAATAGTGACTGGTTGTCAATCACTCAAAGTGATAAGACATCTATCACATGAATGACGAGTGATGTGACGCGTGTTGTTACTTGTGGGCCGCACTTGAATTCGAAATGCGAGTGCGCCCGTAAACACTCCCGGGCTCGGGTTCGCTAATTCCGAATTAACGAATTTTTCGTTGCGACGTAATTAAATCTAATTTAATTAAATAATTATGCCTAGAAAAATTACTATTCACGTCGCTAGCGAATTAATTCTAAATTAACTAGTTCGCCCTGAATTAAAAATCTAATTTTAATTCTGCGTCGAAATCCAATTTCGTATAATATATCGAATATATTATTTTATTGATTAATTCCAAATTAATCATTCTCTCTCTTTAAATAATATTTTATCCCAGATAAAATATCTCCGTAATTAATCCAAGATTAATAAAGTGTGAGTCATATGTCATCGGTGAATCTTCGGGAAGCGACCTATGAGATCCCCGGATATGTTGGCAGTAAATATGATCGTCGGACTATCCGAACAAATACGTACCTAGTACTACATTTTTACCGATTTACAAGACATGGTTGGCTTATAGCAAAGCACCGTGCCTACCCAATCCTCCAGAAATATTCTTACTGGAATATGTTATCTATATCAGGCGTAGTATACGTAGTATTGCGTATTTTGATCCAGCATCGGATGTCACATGCAAGGTTTGGGGCTGGAATTGTGTCTGCCCCGTACGAATCACATATCGGATCTCTGGTAACTAGTCTCTATAATCGGATAATCATGACCTAGTCATATTATCCCGATGATTGCAGTACAAAAGAGCACCAGTTCCGTATCCTACGTGATCATCATCTCCAGTATGACTGGAGTGATACTTCCATCTCGACATCACACCCAATACACTACGATTCTCAATATACCCAGAAGAGGCATACACAGAACCTTTTAAATCCCTGGACGACCAAAACCAAAGTATATTGATTGTCGCAAGTATTAGCGGTGCAAGTCTCAGGTTAAGACCAAATACACCTACCCTGATTCGGACTTCCATAGACACATAGTCATACTACCAATGGAGTTTCGAGGGGTCTATCCAGAGCGAAGCTGTTTCCGTACCATCAGTAAACACAACCTCCTATTACACTTGCATGAGTATCCTATACCCAAATATATGAGAACTATGCCGTTATGCTCCCACAACGCGCACAAGTGTAATACTAGTCTTTTACGCATTATCGATGTCCAATCTCGATAATACTCCGACTAGGGATATTTAATGATTAAACCTTCGTGGATTGATACTGTCTCATATCATCTCAATCCGGAACTAATCATAAGGACCTTCTATCATTTATTCATCTTGGTAATCTAATTACAAATGATAAATGGGAAATTTCCTTTGTCACATAGTTAATTTGTACAACAACACCATGATCTGTACAAATAGTGATGCTTTTGGTCATAATTGTCCAACAGACCGATCCTCAGGATATCCTGTGTGTGTCAATATATGATCCGTCAGTTCTGTGTACAGAGCATAGGTAGTCCATATGTGATTTGCAATCAGTTAAATCTAGGGGTGGGCGCGGTTCGTTTTGGTTAAAATTTTGCTAAAAACCGAACCAAACTAAATTTTATGGTCCGATTTTTTTTATCTCTCAAACCAAACCATTAAGTAACAGTTTTGTTTGGATTGAAATTTTTTAAACCAGCGGTTTAAAGATTGGTTTGGTTCAGTTTACGAATTATTTTACTTAAAAAAATTCATCCACTTAAGTGAAGATAAAAAAAAAACTAGTCTAGCGAACAAATAATATGAAGTGCTACGGTGTAAGCTGTGACTCCAGAGAACACATGCACTCAATAGAGGATTGAAAAATGAGACACAATTAATTCTTATATTTTTTAAAAATTACCTCGAATAATGATGCTACCATCATTCAAATTAAGAGACAAATCCAGCAGCTTACTTTCAAGAATAAACCATAAAACAAAAAAATTAAGAATAAAATTATTAACAAATAAATTTAAGAATAAAAGTATTAACAAAAAAATATATTAACAAAAAAATTAAGAATAAAAGTATTAACATACTAATAAAAAGAAAACATAAAGTGAAATTAAAAGAAAAATCTAAATCTTTTTATAAAAATATATAATTTTTTAATTATAACGGTTCAGTTCGGTTTAACAGGTGCGGTTCGGTTTAGCATATGAACCGAACTATAAACCGTTTGGGGTGGGCCAATCCGAACCGCAAACCGAACCGTTAGAAAAAAATCATAAATTCGGTCCGATTTGGTTCGGTTCGGTCGGTTTTTTTGCCCACCCCTAGTTAAATCTATGGCCATAGTATACTTCAGAAATGAGTTCCGAATGTTATTTATAGATTGCTAATAGAAACGTCGACGGTATAATACCTATAGTGATTTGACGTTTACATCTATATCTCTGGTATAATCCGGATACCAATGACGGAGGGATTATACGTATGCAATGACCTCCACCTGTATGATTCAGCTAGTTTATCCGTGGTCATCAAAATTTATGGGTGGGTAAATTATGGACACGAAATTGGATTTTGTGACGGATATACCCGAATCTAGTAGTCTCACTAATGAAATATACTCGTAGAGCACTAGGGCGACTTTTATAAATATTGGTGATTATTTATAAATCGTTTAAACGTTAAACGAAAAATACATGCGAACGGGCCGAACCGTCATTTCATAATTAATGTGTATTTGTATTTGTATTTAATATATGATATTATTAAATACACATTAATAAATGGTCAAATAAAGGTATTTGACATATATCATTTATATATGTATTTGAGATATTTAAAGTAAATATAATTCATATATTTGAGATATTTTAATTAATTAATTATTTAATTATTTAATTGTTAAATAATTAATATAATTAAAATATAAATATCTTATGAAATGATAAAGTTAGGAAATCATTATAAGTGTATATTGTTGACTTTTGCATTAAAGGAAAAAGGTTATCAAAATGTGATGATGACTTAGATATTTGTTTTAATATGTTAAAACTTAAAATATCTATTTCCTTTACTACATGCAAAATTCGGCCAACACCCTAAATAAATATAAGTGTTATATTTTTGAGTTGCAATTGTTGACTTACTTTATTTCATTAAAAGGTTGATGATTACAAGTGCAAGTTGACAAGTTGTAACTTTAATGAAACAAAAAATAATATCTTGATATTTATATACACATCAATTTCGGCCAATGGTAAAATGGTGAGGTATATATTGTTTTGTTTAATCTTTTAGGGTTTAAAAAAAATAAGTTCATTAGATACCAAAAAACATAAAAGAAGATGAGAGAAAAGCTTGAAGGCCTAAAGAAGAAAGCTTGGAAAAATCATGTTTTTGTAAGTTTTTCTTCAAAGTCTTCAACATGAAAATTGTTTCTAACATGCTTAGCATCATTTTTTGTTACTTTTTTGTTGTCTCTCTTCTTATAGTTCGTGTTTATTTTGGTTGTGAACTTTGATGAAAGATTGATGCATGTAAGTAAGCTTGAAATGGTTTCAAAGCTTTACTTTTGATTTTTGGAAAATCAAGTTGCCATTCTAGAGTTGGTAATCCACTCCTTTGTGACCTAGAATTTTTCTAGAGCTGTTTCAAAGTGGTGAGGCTAGATTGGTGATGTATTGAATGGATTAAAGTGTTGGATTTTATAAATTTGGTGAAATTGGACAATTTGATGAAATTGAAAAATTGGGGTTCATAACCCACTCCAAATTTGGGGATTTTCATATATGTGATGTATTATGGTATGAATATGATGCACGCAAATTTTTGGGTTTATTGGATTTGATCTTGGCATGTTTTGAACAAAAGGGACCAAAATGCAATTACTTGAAAATTTGGGGTGCTCACGGCAATTACTCAAAAATTTTGGGATTTGTGTTAAATGTGATTTTGATGCATTAGATGTGTTGAAAAATATTTTAGAAATGATTTAGAATCATCCAAAATTATATTTGATACTTTTTGGGCTAAAATAATTAATTTACAAAGTTTTGGGGCAATTCGGTAATTACCAAGAAATTTGATCTCTTGTGTAATTTTTCAGAATTTGATAATTGGATAATTAAATAAATAAGTTTATTTAATTAATCCGAGAAAAATTATGAAATCGAAAAATTTTGATTTTCCACTATTCCGTTGCGTTACCGATATTCCCCCTTAAAACCCCAACAAAATGGTATCAGAGCTAGTCTGATTCTGGACACCCTAATATGATTAGCCCTTTAAAATCTAATGTTTGTTCTTATTTTTACTTGATACATGCATGCTTTCATTTAATTTGATTAAATTTAAAGTGTATGACACTTTATGGAATATCCCCGCTTAATAATGTTTTAAAGTAACTAGTATTTGGAATACTTGTTTCTTGGTCCGTCTTGTCAATATGGTTTATGAATATTTTTTCGTGACTACATCCGAGACCGTGCCTCTACTGTGAGGGTGTAGCCAATAGAGATTTATTTATGCCGGATGTATATTAGATACTAGATAAATTCAAGCAAAAGCGGAATCCTGAACGTGCCCTCGCTGTCAGGGTTACGCAAGTAGCTTGAGTTTATCATTGGCGAGTTTAACCTTGGTACGTCTCCTTGTGGGCCTGCTTTAGCAGTCACAACGAGAAACGACCAGGACCGGAAACCCAGGAGTCACTAGTGAGTGATTGACAAATGAGTTGTCTACCTGATGAATATACGTAGGCGAGACCGTGCCTCTGTTGTGAGCTGAAATATATTCATGGGGGGTCCTCTTCCATTATGGAATTCGATTTAATTATTGAATTCTCGTTTTTCCGTTGGGGATTACGGTATTACGTAAAATAGTGGGAGGCACTGCTAAATTTAAAATATTCCATAACTTAGGCAGTGTGTATTATTATGGAAATTGCCGTTTGTTTGTTTCCTTATTCTATTGTTTTTATAGAATTGAACTTTTATTCACTGGACACATATTTTGATATGTTATCTGACTTGACTCTTGGTTACAGTTATTCTAGAATAGGTTCTAGATACTACTAGACTAGGATATTATTAGATTGGTCCAAACCATCGGGAACTGTTGTTCCGATTTTCTTGAAAAATCAAGATGGTTAATGACTTAGTTTCTAAGTCATGACAGATAATATAGATAGATATTCCTTTTAGGATATAATACTTTAGAGAGAATAGTTTCTTGTGCAGTAAGAATTGACTTGAATTAGTTCATGTCTCGAGATTCTTGCTAGCATTAAGAAAGCCCCATTAGGTATTTGTTTATCTAGTAATGACGTTTCTTAGCTTTAATGACCTTTAGAGGCAATGTGTCTGACACAATTTGCTAATAAGTTATTTGCAATTGTTGTGAATAGTTGAATGCAAATAGTAAAGCTAAAGAAAAGAGATGCGTATAGTTGTGTATAGAAAATATCGATTTTCATAATACTACAACTATATGTATTGGATACCAGATCTCCCGTCTAGTTATTTAAAATATTAGTTAACGGTTGTTTTGATATTTGATATCGGAACTTGCGACTATTGGATAGTTACTTGTTCTTTATAAACAATTGTTATATATTTTAAATATAACTAGTAGTGTCATTGACGTAAAGATAAACATTAAGAAAAATTATTCGGTAAAAGTAAATAATTTAGAACGGTGTTTTATGAGTTTAATCACTTAAGCATTAGATGCTTATTTCGTATGGTACAAGATGGTTTGATACGAGATCACACCACACATCCTTATCCATTTAATGAATATTGTATTCGGGAAGGTGATTAAAATCTCGTTTAACTAATTATTTGTCATTGGACCACCAGATTTATTAAACTGATACATTAGATGTATGTAGTTTAATGAATTACAATTGCTTAAGGTAGTTTTCTTTACTTCGTAACTTAGTCTATGAATTGTCATAACTTAGTTACGTGTTTCTGAAGGAACACATATTGAACGTCTTGAAAGTATCAAGAACTTTCAATCTGTTCTGATGAAACATAGATTGAACATTTTTTACTTGTTCAAATATATTCAATCTGAAGTTTTTTGAGAACTCTATCCTTAAAATTCATTGCATGTCTTTGAACTGTCAAAGATCTTTGATACGATCAAACATATGAATTTAAAGTAATTAGTTCTAAGGTTATTCAGTGAATATGATTCTTATTCAATATTATTCTTCCACGATTCTATCTTGATGGAATTGAGTAGTGGGAGCAGTCGAATCTTATATGATTTGATTCTTTTGATATTGAATGTTATCGAATTAGTTTCAATACTCTTGGGGATTTTATCCAGTAACACTAGTTCATCTTTTTAATTTAGGTTCCATTAATTTCTATAGTTACATATATGATATGTATAGGTAGAAAATCCGAATCTTGAAAAGTTTGAGATTTGAATATTTCTTTTATATAATAGTTATATAATGGAAATTACTTACACCTTGGAGGTATAAGTAAAAGTTTATCATTTATTCTATTTTATAGAATATTGTATTCTATTTGATAGAATATCTTTCATACGATCCTAAATAATAAAATTGTTTTATTATTTGGTGTGTACAATCAAATGTTAACCATTTTAAAAAAAGACTTGACTTATTGAAGTCAAATGTGAGAATGATAAATTATAAATGGAACTACGTAATTAATAAGATGAAACAACCCTTATACATCTTCCGTAAAAGTCTAATAGGATAACAGAATCATTTATGAGTATTTGATACTTAATGGTTCTGTTGTTTTCTTATTGAAGAAAATTATCCTATAACTTATAATGGAAATAATATTTGATATCGATTCTGGAAGTTCACCATTGAACCATAGATCTAAGATTGTTCATAGCTTACTACGATCAAGTTTTGAACTTGATTAAGCTTTAAATTATGAATTAGTTCATGATTTGTGCTAATTGTTTACGCAGCAAAAACAGTGTGAGCTTACTAAAGGTTTGACATTTACAGTATGACAGTGAGAAAGTTTACACTCAACAATCTATTGTAGATTCTGAGGAAACTTATCTCTAGTCGCACTAATTGAACAATTTAAGATTTTTTGGTTAATGTTGATATTAAAACTGTATATTTTGGCTAAAGAATGCAAAGTGGCGTTTTTGAATGGCTTATTCAAATAAGAGATCAGTTGTGATTTCTTAGTTTGAAGAGTACATTCTGAAATGGCCCTAGAGTTTGTGTTCTGCTGAGATCACAGTTTAATGTTCTAGCTTATAGAGCCTATTCTAGACTCGGATAAGTCTTCCGAAAATCTGTGTTCTCTAATTTTGATATCGTCAGATTGTCCGATCTTGTCAAAGTATAGAGAATATATATGTGTTTGAAGGGTTATTGAGAGCGTACAAATTACTTTCTAGTGTTATATATCCTAACAACATTATCATTATTATAGTAATAATGAGATGTTTGTGAGGTAAAAGGTTTAGCTAAGTCTTCTTTACTCCGTGAAAATAGTGGGAGTAGTCTCTGTTATATTCGATATAAAGTGTTATATAAGATATAAAACCAAGAGACTTGTGACATACTCCCATTATTCGTACATTAGATATGATCTAATAAAGGACATAACTAGTCTTTCTGTATGACAGTTAGTATAACTGTTGGACAGTTATTGTGTGTCTTATATAAAGTATTAATCTTTCGTAAAGAATGATTCCTTTTTCGAAAGAGATATTGATTAGAATGTCTAATCAATCTTATGTATCATTTGATGATGACATAATAAATACTTTATTATGTACGATTATAGATATCGATTTAATCGTAATTGTTACTAGTTATTTTGATATCCTATAGACCATAGGATGGATCTTGAAACATGTTCTTTGTGATCTTTGAGATATTAAGAACAAATTTCTTATTCATGGAGCATTTAGTCTATAATATTTTGGGTCATATTAGTTTTGAGTTTAATTATGACATTAGACAGTCTTTGTAAAAAAGAGTCTCAATAGATGCAGTGGGAGTGACACAGAGGATTCTACTTTGTGAGTGGAATTAGATGCAACTTATGAAGTATTGACTTATAAAGTTGCATAGTGACCTTATAAATTAAAAGTTTTGGATTGGTGTTGTGCTTGCGGTTGTCTGCATAGTATTTTGGATTTGATCCCTAAATACCTGGACAACTCAGAAGCTGTAGCACAATACTGTTGTAGCATCAGAGTCATATTAATGTATGATTTAGATTCTACATAATATGAATGATACTGACTATGGGAAACGATGGAGTTTGTTTGACAAACTCAATAAGTTATAGCGGACCTACTTCTTGTTGCCTACCTCTTAAGTGCTAGGTGAGCTTTTGAGAGCCATAAGTATACGATACACATTGAGATGTGTATATGATACCGTGGATTGGCACTAGAGCAAGTGGGAGAAATTGTTGGGGTTGGTGCTCAGAGCGCCAATTCGGATCGTATTTATGTTTGATTCATGAATACGAACATCCCCTTTTTCCATGATATTACTTTCTTAGTGGTTACACCTCTTGTTTTTATATACGTATTCGATCTAATTACTATTAGATTGAAACTAAATGTGGTTTAATGATATGTATATATTAGACAAAGGTTATGAGTGGAAAAACTATCACTATTTCCCACTCATTTAACTTAATATTTTGTATAGTTTCTTGAGTTTTGTGAATATTTTGATGTGTTTTGTGTTATTTTGTAGATAAATAAAGTTTCAGGACATTCTGGAGGTGATTTGGAGCAAAACTGTGAAATTTGGTGAAATTTGGAAAAAAAAGGTATTTTGGTAATTTTGGGCATCTCGACACCGAAACCCTTGGCATCCCGACCTCTTACGTGCACCAGAGACTGCTAATATGCGCCAGGTCAACAAGTCAAAGTTGCCAAGTTTGACTTTGCTAACGTGCACCATGCCACTAGTCATTATCACAAGCAATCTGCTAACGTGCACCGCATGCCACGTGTCAAAAATTCAACGAGTCGTTTTTTTAGCCACCATGCCACGTGTCGAAAATTCAGCGATCCAAAAAAAATTAATAATAAAAAAAAAATCAGAAAAATAATAATAAAGAATTGGATTTTTTTGCCTATAAATTGAGTTTGATTTCTTAAGTTTCAAATGTACCTCATCCTCTGAAATCCTTATAAATAAATTGAGAGTTCTCTTCTTTAGTTTCTTTTATTCAGTTTTATTTACGTTTGTAGTAGTAATTCTCTTCTATAAATAGTAGTTTTCATTCATCCATGAGGAGCTAACTTCTCCATGCTAAGGTAAAAAGGTAATTCTTTTACTTTTGCTATTTAGATTAATCTCCCTTAAAAAATAATATATAAACTATTTAAAACCTGACTTAATAAGGATACCGCCATACTGGTCGGTTGGTTATTCAATTTAATCTGGTTAAACCTGACTTAATGAGGATACCGCCATACTGGACGGTTGGTTTAAGTTTATATTTCTGTTCCGCCTTATGGCTGGTATATTTGAATTTGACTTAATCAGGATACCGCCATTCCGGACGGTTGATTTAAAATATCACAAGATTATATATATTATTTTATGGGAGATATCTAAATAGTGAATAGTAGAAGTTAATTCCTTTTACCTTAGCATTTCTTTTTATTACTTTTCAGTAATTTCATTTTATGTCTTTTAAGTTTATATCAGCTTTAGCTATGTGTTGTAACTAAGTTAAATATCTAGGGTTGTGATAAAATCTAATATCACCGGTTTAAAAAGGGTTAGATTATAGTTTGGGTAATTAAAAGATTTATTTATTGAGTCATAATCTTAAAGCTTTTTATTAACTGGCCACTAATAAAATTGATTAGGTAAACTTAAAATAAACTAGACATAGAGATTTTAAGTTTAAAAACCTTAAGACTCAATAGCCCACGATTTTCTTTGAGGATATATAACCCTTTAATAGATTTCCTTACAGGATAGGAATATACCTGTTGGGCGGGGGTAGTCATAATTGGAACATAATCTTAATGAATCTAGGTAATTTGGTTGACATAGACATATGGTTCAATTGGATTATACTAGGTATTTGTAAATGATCATCGAAATAGGCTTTTACATAATTTAATATTCCAGATTAATAAATTAATATTTTACCCAACTATAATATAACCACTTCATCTTTAAATAATATTGGAAGAATTCACAACCATAGATAGTTTTATAAATTGAATTTTCATTAATCTACTTTCACGCAATTTAATTTACTTGTTTTAAATTTAGAATCGTCACCATTTCAAATCAATCAAACAACATGTTAGATACTAGTAATAACTTGACCTCATAAAATTAATAGATTAGGTACTAAGTCCTCGTGGGATCGATAATTTTTATACTACTTGAACGATACGTACGCTTGCGTTATATGTGTGTGATTACGCCGGTCAAGTTTTTGGCGCCGTTGCCGGGGACTTCTTTATCTTTTACTATTAGTTTAGGGGTTAGATACGTTACTTGTATCTAATTTTCTTTTTACTTATTGTTTTCGTTTTATTGTGTTTCAGGTTATCAAAATCTTAATGAGACGAACCAGAAGCTTTGAACTACGACCACTTGACCCAGAAATTGAAAGAACCATCAGACAGTTGAGAAGGGAAATGAGACAAGGCCAAGAAGCAATTGTTAACATGTAACCTGAACCTTTGGAGATTGCACCACCAATTCCCATTCGAGACAGAACCATTCCGGTGGTTGATGGCCTCATTTCATGTATTGTGCTTCCTCCTTTACCAGCAAATGCATGTGACATCAAAACTTGCATTCAGATGATTCAGCAATCAGTTCAGTTTGGGGGGAATGCAATTGAAGATCCTAATGCCCACATCAGCAACTTCCTGGAAGTTTGCGGTATTTTCAATTACAACCGAGAAGCTGAAGAAGCAATGCGACTGCGTGTTTTTCCATACTCGTTGAAGGACCGAGCTAAAGCTTGGCTACATTCACTTCCACCAGGTTCCATTACAACTTGGAATACTTTAGCCACCAAATTTCTTGCAAAGTACTTTCCACCAGCTAGAACTGGAAAACTAAGGAATGACATCACATCCTTTGTACAACCAGAATCAGAAACTCTCTACGAAGCTTGGGAAAGGTACAAAGATTTGCTCCGGAAATGTCCTCACAATGAGATTCCAAAATGGCTTCAAGTCCAAACATTCTATAATGGACTTTCTGGAATAATGAGAACCACAATTGATGCTGCTTCTGGAGGAGCATTGATGGCAAAAGGAGAAGAACAAGCCTGAGACCTAATCGAAGAAATGGCCAACAACAATTCATTGTGGCCAACAGAAAGGAGCATGATTCAACGAATTGCTGGAATTTATGAAGTTGGAGCGAATACAGCAGTCAGTGCCAAACTGGATCAGATATGCAAATTCATGGAGATTCTCGGCATGCAAAGCAACATTGGATCCACAAATTCACCATATGGAGAAGCACCAGAACAAAATCAACATGAAGAAACGGTGAATTATGTCAACAATTTCAACAGACAGGGGAATAATCCATATTCCAACACCTACAATCCAGGGTGGAGGAATCATCCCAATTTCTCATGGAGCAATAATTCAGGGCAAAAGAACTATCCACCACCAGGATTCCAACAGCAAAACCAGGACTTTGAAAAAGATCCATAAATGAAAGATTGGCTTGCAGAGATGTTCAAAAAGCAACAAGCATCATATGATGCTATGTTTCAAAGCCAATCTGCTTCCATCAAAGCACTGGAGAATCAAATTGGACAACTGGCCAATGCTCAGAGTTACAGACCGCCAGGTACCCTTCCTAGCAACACAGAACCAAATCCAAGGAACATGGGAAATGGGCAGTGTCATGCCATCATGTTAAAAAGCGGTACTGAAATCAACAAAGATGTTGGAGCCAAAACAACAACTGAGGAAGTTCCAAAAGAAGCATAGCAACAGATGGAGGAAAAAGAAGCAAAGGAAAAAGAACAGATTACTCCACCTCCACATTTTCCTCAGCGTCTTCAGAAAAACAAAATGGACAAGCAGTTTGCTCGATTCCTGGAGGTTTTCAAAAAGCTGCACATCAACATCCCATTTACAGAAGCCTTGGAACAAATGCCTAGCTATGTCAAATTCATGAAAGATATTCTTTTACGAAAACGGAGATTGGGAGATTACGAGACAGTAGCATTGACGGAAGAATATAGCGCCATCATTCAGAGGAAACTTCCCCATAAGTTGAAAGATCCTGGCAGTTTCACCATTCCTTGCAACATAGGAGAACATAACTTTGGTAAGGCTTTATGTGATTTAGGTGCAAGTGTTAACTTGATGCCTTTTTCTATTTTCAGGAAACTGCAGATTGGAGAAACAATGCCCACCTCAGTCTCTCTAAAACTTGCTGATAGAACGCTCGTATTTCCAAAAGGCGTTGTTGAGAATGTGTTGGTTAAGGTTGACAAATTCATTTTCCTAGCAGATTTTATTGTCCTTGATATGGAGGAAGACGCAGACGTGCCAATCATCCTCGGGAGACCATTCTTGGCTACAGGTCGAACCATTATTGAAGTACAAAAAGGAGAATTAACCATGAGGGTACATATGATGGAGGGATTATACGTATGCAATGACCTCGACCTGTATGATTCAGCTAGTGTATCCGTGGTCATCATAATTTACGGGTGGGTAAATTATGGACACGAAATTAGATTTGGTGACAGATATACCTGAATCTAGAGAGTCTCACTAATGAAATATACTCGTAGAGCACTAGAGCGAGTTTTATCAATAATGGTGATTATTTATAAATCGTTAAACGTTAAACGAAAAATACATGCGAACGGGCCGAACCGTCATTTCCTAATTAATGTGTATTTGTATTTAATATATGATATTATTAAATACACATTAATAAATTGTCAAATAAAGGTATTTGACATATATCATTTATATATGTATTTGAGATATTTAAAGTAAATATAATACATATTTGAGATATTTGTATTTAATTAATTAATTAATTAATTAATTTTAAATAATTAATATAATTAAAATATAAATATATTATGAAATGATAAAGTTTGGAAATCATTATAAGTGTATATTGTTGACTTTGCATTAAATGAAAAAGGTTATCAAAATGTGATGATGACTTAGATATTTGTTTTAATATGTTAAAACTTAAAATATCTATTTCCTTTACTACATGCAAAATTCGGCCAACACCCTAAATAAATATAAGTGTTATATTTTTGAGTTGCAATCGTTGACTTACTTTATTTCATTAAAAGGTTGATGATTACAAGTGCAAGTTGACAAGTTGTAACTTTAATGAAACAAAAAATAATATCTTGATATTTTAGGTATATATTGTTTTGTTTAATCTTTTAGGGTTTAAAAAAAATAAGTTCATTAGATACCAAAAAACATAAAAGAAGATGAGAGAAAAACTTAAAGGCCTAAAGAAGAAAGCTTGGAAAAATCATGTTTTTGTAAGTTTTTATTCAAAGTCTTCAACATGAAAATTATTTCTAACATGCTTAGCATCATTTTGTGTTGCTTTGGTGTTGACTCTCTTCTTATAGTTTGTGTTTATTTTGGTTGTGAACTTTGATGAAAGATTGATGCATGTAAGTAAGCTTGAAATGGTTTCAAAGTTTTACTTTTGATTTTTGGAAAATCAAGTTGTCATTCTAGAGTTGGTAAGCCACTCCTTAGTGACCTAGAATTGTTCTAGAGTTGTTTCAAAGTGGTGAGGCTAGATTGGGGAAATATTGAATGGATTAAAATCTAATTTTAATTCCGCGTCGAAATCCAATTTCGTATAATATATCAAATATATTATTTTATCGATTAATTCCAAATTAATCGTTATCTCTCTTTATATGATATTTTATCCCAGATAAAATATCTCCGCAATTAATCCCAGATTAATTTTCTCTCTCATCTAATTAATCCCGGATTAATAAAGTGTGAGTCATATCTCATCGGTGAATCTTCGGGAAGCGACCCATGAGATCCCAGGATATGTTGGCAGTAAATCCGATCGTCGGACTATCCGATCACGTACGTACCTAGTACTACGTTTTTACCGATTTACAAGACATGGTTGGCTTCTAGCAAAGCACCGTGCCTACCCAATCCTTCAGAAATATTCTTATCGGAATATGTTATCTATATCAGGCGTAATATACGTAATATTGCGTATTTCGATCCATCATCGGATGTCACATGCAAGGTCTGTGGCTGGAATTATGTCTGCCCCGTACGAATCACATATCGGATCTCTGGTAACTAGTCTCTATAATCAGATAATCATGACCTAGTCATATTATCCCGAGGATTGCAGTACAAAAGAGCACCAGTTCCGTATCCTACGTGATCATCATCTCCACTATGACTGGAGTGATACTTCCATCTCGACATCACACCCAATACACTACGATTCTCAATATACCCAGAAGAGGCATACACAGAACCTGTTAAATCCCTGGACGACCAAAACCAAAGTATATTGATTGTCGCAAGTATTAGCGGTGCAAGTCTCAGGTTAAGACGAAATACACCTACCCTGATTCGGACTTCCATAGACACATAGTCATACTACCAATGAAATTTCGAGGGGTCTATCCAGAGCGAAGCTGTTTCCGTACCATCGGTAAACACAACCTCCTATTACACTTGCATGAGTATCCTATACCCAAATATATGAGAACTATGCCGTTATGCTCCCACAACGCGCACAAGTGTAATACTAGTCTTTTACGCATTATCGATGTCCAATCTCGATAATACTCCGACTAAGGATATTTAATGATTAAAACCTTCGTGGATTGATACTGTCTCATATCATCTCAATCCGGAACTAATCATAAGGACCTTCTATCATTTATTCATCTTGGTAATCTAATTACAAATGATAAAAGGGCAATTTCTTTTGTCACATAGTTAATTTGTACAACAACACCATGATCTGTACAAATAGTGATGCTATTGGTCTTAATTGTCCAACAGACCGATCCTCAGGATATCCTGTGTGTGTCAAGATATGATCCGTTAGTTATGTGTACAAAGCATAGGTAGTCCATATGTGATTAGCAATCATTTAAATCTAGGGGTGGGCGCGGTTCGTTTTGGTTCAAATTTTGCTAAAAACCGAATCAAACCAAATTTTACGGTCCGATTTTTTTTATCTCTCAAACCAAACCATTAAGTAATGGTTTTGTTTGGATTAAAATTTTTTTAAACCAGCGGTTTAAAGATTGGTTTGGTTCAGTTTACGAATTATTCTACTTAAAAAAATTCATCCACTTAAGTGAAGACAAAAAAAACTAGTCTAGCGAACAAATAATATGAAGTACTACGGTGTAAGATGTGACTCCAGAGAACACATGCACTCAATAGAGGATTGAAAAATGAGACACAATTAATTCTTGTATTTTTTAAAAATTACCTCGAATAATGATGCTACCATCATTCTAATTAAGAGACAAATCCAGCAGCTTACTTTCAAGAATAAACCATAAAACAAAAAAATTAAGAATAAAATTATTAACAAATAAATTTAAGAATAAAAGTATTAACAAAAAAATATATTAACAAAAAATTAAGAATAAAAGTATTAACATACTAATAAAAAGAAAACATAAAGTGAAATTAAAAGAAAAATGCAAATCTTTTTATAAAAATATATAATTTTTTAATTATAACGGTTCGGTTCGGTTTAACAGGTGCAGTTCGGTTTAGCATATGAACCGAACCATAAACCGTTTGGGGGTGGGCCAATCCGAACC
The DNA here is from genome assembly GCA_019454045.1 of Zanthoxylum bungeanum. Classification (NCBI taxonomy): domain Eukaryota; kingdom Viridiplantae; phylum Streptophyta; class Magnoliopsida; order Sapindales; family Rutaceae; genus Zanthoxylum; species Zanthoxylum bungeanum. The sequence goes on from SKCR01042598.1 coordinate 119,366, forward strand.
GCAAACCGAACCGTTAGAAAAAAATCATAAATTCGGTCCGATTTGGTTCGGTTCGGTCGGTTTTTTTGCCCACCCCTAGTTAAATCTATGGCCATAGTATACTTCAGAAATGAGTTCCGAATGTTATTTATAGATTGCTAATAGAAACGTCGACAGGATAATACCTATAGTGATTTGACGTTTACATCTATATCTCTGGTATAATCCGGATACCTATGACGGAGGGATTATACGTATGCAATGACCTCGACTTGTATGATTCAGCTAGTTTATCCGTGGTCATCATAATTTATGGGTGGGTAAATTATGGACACGAAATTGGATTTTGTGACGGATATACCTGAATCTAGATAGTCTCACTAATGAAATATACTCGTAGAGCACTAGGGCGACTTTTATAAATATTGGTGATTATTTATAAATCGTTTAAATGTTAAACGAAAAATACATGCGAACGGGTGACCGGCGTAAACACACACGTATAACGCAAGCGCACGTATCGTTCAAGTAGTATAAAAATATCGATCCCACGAGGACTTAATTCCTACTGTTGTTATTAATTGTTGAATCTATTTATTTACAAATATCTAATTAAATGGATAAGAGAGATATTGTTTGTTTGATTGGTTGAATGGCTTTACTAAATAAATAAATAAATAAAAAGACAAAAGAAAATACTAAAGAAAATACAAAAGACACAAAGATCTAGGGTTGTGATTTCTTCCAATACCATTTTAAAGATGAAGTGATTATTATATAGATGGGTAAAACATTGATTTATTAACCTGGAACACGAAATTATGCGAAAGCATCTGTCGATGGTCAGACACAAATACCCAGTGTAACCCATTGAACCATATTTCTATGTCAACCACATTATCTGGATTCATTAAGATTGAGTTCCAATTATGGCTACCCTCGCCCGACAGGTATATTCCTATCCTGTAAGGAAATCTATTAAAGGGTTATCTATCCTCAAGGAAGATCGTGGGCTATTGAGTCTAAGGTCTTAAACTTAAAATCTCTATGTCTAGTTCATTTTAAGTTTACCTAATCAATTTTATTAATGGCCAATTAATAAAAAGCATTAAGATTAAGACTCAATAAATAAATCTTTATAATACCCAAACTATAATCTAACCCTTATAAACCGGTGATATTGAAATTCATCACAACCCCAGATATCTATTTAGTTACAACACATAACTAGGACTAATAACTGAAAAATAAAAGACATAAAGTAAAAATACTGAAAAGTAAAAGACATAAAGTAAAAAGTAAAATAAATGCTAAGGTAAAAGGAATTAATTTTACTACTACTTATTTAGAAATCTCCCATAAAATAATATATAAACTTGTTATAATATTACCAACCGACCAATCTGGCGGTATCCTGATTAAGTCAAATTAAGTCCAACCAGCCATATAGGCGGTAATATTTGTCCATAATCCAGCCATAAAGGCGGTACCAAAATAAATTTACCAACCGACCAATCTGGCGGTATCCTTGATTAGTCAGGTTTAAACCAGATTAAATTGAATTGCCAACCGACCAATATAGCGGTATCCTTTATTAATCAGTATTTTAAATAGTGAATATATTATTTTTAAGGGAGATTAATCTAAATAGTAACAGTAAAAGAATTACCTTTCACCCTAGCTTGGGAAATTACCTCCTCATTACTGAAAAGTAAAAACTGAAAAATTAAAGAAAGAAAAGTACTGTGCGTAAAAGTAAATCGCGGAAAGTAAAAACTGAAAAGTAAAGAAAAGAAAGTGCGAAACTGAAAATTAATTACTGAAAACTAAAAATAAACAAACTAGATACAATCTTCTTATTTATTCATTAAGAATTTCAAAGAAGAAAGTATGAATTTTACAAATGAAATGGCTTGGTATTTATAGGCAAAATTTTGCCACCATCAAATCATCAATCATTTCTCCACCAATTACATTATTAATTTCTCCACTAATTACTCCACCAAATCCATAATTGCTCCAATAATTTCTTATCTTGTTTGGTGTTGATTTGATAATTTTTATTAATTATTAATTAATTAATATTTTGCTTTGAAAATGATTGATAATGACTTTTAATAATTACACTCCACACACTTCTGGATGGTTCATCAATTTCGGTCATGAAATCTTCAGAATTCGAAAATATTTTCTCTTTCAAAGTTGTAGATCTTTGAGTCTTCTTTAATCTGGAACTTGAATCAGCTCAATCCGATATCTGAGTAAACAGTTATGCCCAAAATACGACAGATGCGCAAAACTGGAATTTCCAAAACTGCACTTCGTCAAAAACGCCCTTTCAAGTTTCCAATCTCCAAAATTAATATATCAAGTCCAATAATTGCCCTTATTTGATCCACATTTCGTCCTAAATGATTTCATTAAGACCCGATATTATTTTATCTGCAAAATAAACTAAAACACATCAAAACGTTCATCAAACCCGAGAAACTAAACAAAATATTAAGTAAAAGGGGCGGTAAATATTGATATATTTTCCGCTCATCAACGGGCCGAACCGTTATTTCATAATTAATGTGTATTTGTATTTGTATTTAATATATGATATTATTAAATACACATTAATAAATTGTCAAATAAAGGTATTTGACATATATCATTTATATATGTATTTGAGATATTTAAAGTAAATATAATACATATATTTGAGATATTTTAATTAATTAATTATTTATTTATTTAATTTTTAAATAATTAATATAATTAAAATATAAATATCTTATGAAATGATAAAGTCATTATAAGTGTATATTGTTGACTTTTGCATTAAAGGAAAACAGTTATCAAAATATGATGATGACTTAGATATTTGTTTTAATATGTTAAAACTTAAAATATCTATTTCCTTTACTACATGCAAAATTCGGCCAACACCCTAAATAAATATAAGTGTTATATTTTTGAGTTGCAATTGTTGACTTACTTTATTTCATTAAAAGGTTGATGATTACAAGTGCAAGTTGACAAATTGTAACTTTAACGAAACAAAAAATAATATCTTGATATTTTAGGTATATATTGTTTTGTTTAAACTTTTAGGGTTTAAAAAAAATAAGTTCATTAGATACCAAAAAACATAAAAGAAGATGAGAGAAAAGCTTGAAGGCCTAAAGAATAAAGCTTGAAAAATCATGTTTTTGTAAGTTTTTCTTCAAAGTCTTCAACATGAAAATTGTTTCTAACATGCTTAGCATCATTTTGTGTTACTTTGGTGTTGTTTCTCTTCTTATAGTTTGTGTTTATTTTGGTTGTGAACTTTGATGAAAGATTGATGCATGTATGTAAGCTTGAAATGGTTTCAAAGCTTTACTTTTGATTTTTGGAAAATCAAGTTGCCATTCTAGAGTTGGTAATTTACTCCTTGGTGACCTAGAATTTTTCTAGAGTTGTTTCAAAGTGGTGAGGCTAGATTGGTGAAGTATTGAGTGGATTAAAGTGTTGGATTTTATAAATTTGGTGAAATTGGACAATTTGATGAAATTGAAAAATCAGGGTTCATAACCCACTCCAAATTTGGGGATTTTCATATATGTGATGTATTATGGTATGAATATGATGCACGTAAATTTTTGGGTTGATTGGATTTGATCTTGGCATGTTTTGAACAAAAGGGACCAAAATGCAATTACTTGAAAATTTGGGGTGCTCACGGCAATTACTCAAAAATTGGGGATTTGTGTTAAATATGATTTTGATGCATTAGATGTGTTGAAAAATATTTTAGAAATGATTTAGAATTATCCAAAATTATATTTGATACTTTTTGGGCTAAAATAATCAATTTACAAAGTTTTGGGGCAATTCGGTAATTACCAAGAAATTTGATCTCTTGTGTAATTTTTCAGAATTTGATAATTGGATAATTAAATAAATAAGTTTATTTAATTGATCCGAGAAAAATTATGAAATCGAAAATTTTGATTTTCCACTATTCCGTTGCGTTACCGATATTCCCCCTTAAAACTCCAACATTGCTATATACCGTTATTGTTCTCATCTCTCTCTAAGTGAAATCCCTTGGCCATGTATGTGTATTCTTGCTTGTAAGTCAGCTCTATTGGCCGAATCTTCTTATTGAAAGATCTAAAGGCAGTGGCTGAGTTTGTTGTTTGTAAGATTGGCACAGTAGAGTTTAGGGTTTCTGATTTTACTCTGTTTTGGGGGAAATTGAGATTGTAAGAAGTGACAAAGATTCTTGTGGAATATTGATAACATATAGTGCAGTGAGCTCATTGTTTCTGGAGTTCAACGTGGATGTAGTCTGAATCTTTCAGGTGAACCACGGTAAAATCTTGTGTTATTGTGTGTGAATGATTTTTGGTAAAATCTGAAATAGAGAATAAGTTTCAATACGTGACAATGGTATCAGAGCCTGAGTGGCTGACCAAATCCTTGGGTTTCCGAACAAGATCCCTGAGTAGCCGATCAAGATCCTGAGTGGCCGAACAAGATCCCTGAGTAGCCGATTAAGATCTTGAGTTGCCGATCAAATCCCTAGGTTTGCCGACCTATATTCAAAGTTTCCGTTAAGGCTCTGTGAAACCGATAAGTGTCTGGGTTACCGATCAAAGTCTGAGTGGCCGATCAAGAACCTGAGTTGCCGTTTGAGTTTTTGGGTTGAAAAAACGAAATGTCGACAATCAAACTCGAAGTCGGTATCTTTGACGGAAAATGGGACTTCACCACCTGGAAAAAGAAAACGAGAGTACTACTTTCCCACCACAAGGTGGCCTTGGCACTGGAACCGGACCCCGAAAAATGGCCAGAGATTGAAGATGATGTGAAGGCCGAAATCTTGGAAGAGGCCTACAACCTGATCTTCCTCCATTTGGGAGATTCGGTCATCAGAAAGGTTGATGGAATGGACACTGCCATTCAGCTCTGGGGTAAACTCGAATCCCTTTATTATGTTATTTCTGCCCCAAATTTGGTTTTCTTGAAAAGAAATTTGTTTAACTAAAAAATGGACACAAACAAATCTATATATGATAACCTGGATGAATTCACAAAAATAACTCAAATCCTTAAAGGAACTGACCAAGCTTTAGGAGATTCAAGTGAAGCAATGATTTTATTAAATTCACTACCTGAAGAATATAGTGTCGTAAAGAACTCACTTCAGTACACTGGAGTCGTCACTAGGCTAGACTTGGTAATATCTGGGATAAGGGCTAGAGAGTTAGAACTTAGAGTCAATAGGAGAGGTGGAACGAACCTCTTCGTGAAAGGAAAAAACGACAGGAAATATAATGGGCAGAATAATAATATACCAAATAATCAAGAACATAAAGGGAAGAAAAAGAATAAACAGAATAAAAATAAGAACAGTGGAAAGAAGTGCTATCACTGTGGGAAAGAGGGACACCTTAAAAGAATTGCTATAAATTCCTTAGGGAATAAAAGAATGAAGGGAGTGCCATAGTGGCTGCCGAAAAGGGGTCAATTTGCCTATCTGAGGCATTGACAGTTACTAGTGATTACATTAGTAGAGAATGGATTCTAGATTCGGGGTGTTCTTTCCACATGAGTCCATGTAGGGACTGGTTTATCAACTTTAGAAATTCTGACCAAGGGACTGTGTATATGGGAAATGACAATACCTGTAGAATACAGGGAGTATGGGATATAACACTCAAACTTCATAATGGTAAAATTAGGATCATTGCTGATGTTAGATATGTACTTGAATTAAAACGAAACTTAATATCACTAGGAACTCTAGATGAATTAGGCTTCACATAGACAAGGAGGTTTAATCATTAAATATCCCTAGTCGTAGTATTATCGAGATTGGACATCAATAATGCAGAATAGACTAGTATTACACTTGGGCACGTTGTGAGGGCATAACGGGATAGTTCTCATATATTTGGGTATAAGATACTCATGAAAGTGTAGTAGGAGGTTGTGTTTCACCGATGGTACGGAAAAAAGCTTCGCTCTGGATAGACCCCTCGGAATTCCATTGGTAATATTACTATGTGTCTATGGAAGTCCGAATCAGGGTAGGTGTATTTGGTCTTAACCTGAGACTTGCACCGCTAATATTTGCGACAATCAATATACTTTGGTTTTAGGTCGTCCAATGCTTTAACAGGTTCTGTGTACGCCTCTGCTGGGTATATTGAGAATCGTAGTGTATTGGGTGTGATGTCAAGACGGAAGTATCACTCCAGTAATAGTGGAGATGATGGCACGTAGGATACGTAACTGGTTCTCTTATGTACTGCAGTCATCGGGATAAAATGACTAGGTCATGTTTATCCGATTATAGAGACTAGTTACCAGAGATCTGATATGTGATTCGTACGGGGCAGACACAATTCCAGCCCCAGGCCTAGCATGTGACATCTGATACTGGATCGAAATACGCAATACTACGTATACTACGCCTGATATAGATCACTTATTCCTGTAAGGATATTTCTGGAGAATTGGGTAAGCATAGCGCTTTGCTAGAAGCCAACCTTGTCTTGTAAATCGGTACAAACGTAGTACTAGGTACTTACGTGTTCGGATAGTCCGACGACCGGATTTACTGCCAACATATCCGGAGATCTCATGGGTCGCTTCCCGAAGATTCACCGATGACGTATGACTCGCACTTTATTAATCTGGGATTAATTAGATGAGAGAGAAAATTAATCTGGGATTAATTGCGAAGATATTTTATCTGGGATAAAATATCATATAAAGAGAGATAACGATTAATTTGGAATTAATCGATAAAATAATATATTCGATATATTATACGAAATTGGATTTCGACGCGGGCGAACGAGTTAATTTAGAATTAATTCGTTAGCGATGTGAATAGTGATTTTGCTAGGCATTATTATTTAATTGCGTTGCAACGGAAAACTCGTTAATTTGGAATTAGCGAACCCGAGCCCGGGAGTGTTTGCGAGCGCACTCGCATTGTGAACTTAAGTGCGGCTCGCAAGTCACATCAAGCGTCAAATCACTAGTTGCATCAAACATCAAATCATTAGTCACTTTGAGTGATGTGACAATTTGTCACTTGATTGATTGATCGATGTAAATAGTGATGTGAGTGGTTGATAGCATTTAATGCTATTTTGGAGCCTAATTTTGTTGACCTTTTTGAAAGGCTTTTTACAAAATATTTGGTATATGTTTAATTGGTTTTTGAAAATCAATTAAGACATACACAACTTCCATCTCTCTCTCTTTTTACACGTTTTTGGAGCCAAAAACTTCTCCCTCTCTCTCTCGGCCTAGGGCCAATTTCTTCTTCTGTTTTTTTGTCAAAAACTGAAACTCAAGGAGAAACCATGGTGATTTTGTGGCAAAATTACCAAGTGCTAGCACAGCAAAGAGTACATACAAAGGTGATAGGGAATTAATTTCATGAGCATGGAATCACCATCATCAAAATCTTGGAGCTTGGAGCACATTTAGAGGACAATAACCGAAATTTTGAGGACCAAAATTCTGCCACTGCCGTGACCACCTTGGAGGGAGAAAAGAATTTTTTTTCTTTGTCGCATCGCCTCAACCGATCGATGTTAGTATTCCGCAACTTCTTCGTGTATTCACATGTTGTTTCTTTCTTGATTCGATCCTCAGGACTTAGAGATTTCCCAACAATGGTATCAGAGCGAGTAAAAGCATGAAACTTGAATTTAGGGTTAAAATTGGGTAAATTGATTTTGAGCATGATTTGGTTAAATTCGATGATTGAGTATGCTTAAATGTAGTTTAATTGAAGTTTGATTGGATCAATTTCATGAAAAGTTGTTTGGAACAATTTTCCCCAAAAATCATGGCTTGGCCGAATGATGACATAGCCCTAATGTCTTGGTATTTTTTGATTTTTGATTCATTGGATGAGTTGAGATCAATTGGGAAATTATTGATTTGAGAATTAATTGGATTGAATTTGAAATTGGACAAAATACCCCATGATTGCCGAGAGCTTATTAGCATGTAATGGGTTTGATTTTTGATCAATTGTGTTGGACACTAATTGTTGTTAATGAGCATGATTAATTAGGCTAATTGATGTTTTGGAAATATTGATTTGGTTGATTAATTATGGCTTACACTTTGAGTAATTAAATTGTGAAATTGGAATTTTGGAATTTAATTATGTTGGGCTTAAATTGGATTTGGGCTTTTAATGTTGTAATTTGGCTTGGTTGTACCAAGATTGGTTTAGGCAAATTGGTTGGATCCAATTGGGCCCAAAACCACATCCATAAAGTCCAATTATGACAAATGGACCTTAATGTTTTAATTGGGCCTAATGGGCCAAAATTGATTTAGGCTTATGGGGTTATTCCTTGATTGGGCTTTGGTTATTGGGTTTGACCCAAGTTGACCAAAAGTCCATGCCTTAAGAAATTAATTAAAAGCCCATTGGACTTTAATTAAATTTAACATTGGATGTTAATCGGGCTTTGAGACCCGTAACGATTAAATTTAGAATTTAAGTCGTAAAGTTTTATTAATAAAGTGTAATATTTAATTTGGAATTAAATAAATGAATTAGTATTAAATACAAATTAAATTGGATTTAATGTTGTAGTTTAATTTAATTCAAGAATTCGTACTTTGAGTACTTATTCGCAAAACGAGTTTGACTCACGCAAAATCAAATCGTTGTTTGAAAATTGGATGGTCATTAATATTCAGATTAATTAATTGGATTAGATTGATTGATAACATGCTTGTGTGAATACATGGTTGCGATGCATGAATAATGTATATCAGATGGATATTTGATGGGTGTGGCAATTTTGGAAATTGTTGAAATAAATTTAGAATTTATTAATTGGACCTGCGTGTCCAGCCTATTACCTCCTTACTCTATGTATTTCTCTTCTCACCTATTCCCCTCAATGTAAATGAGGTTTCTTTAGAAGTGTTATGTAACGGGTAGAAGCAATACTTATGCTAGCGGGAGAGAGGAAAATGAGAGATTTGTTCTAGGAACAATGTGTTAAGTATCCATCCGCATATCATTATTATATTTATATATGCGCCTTATTATGTGTTTAGAATGCATGTTTAAGGGCGTATGATGATGAGACCTTAATAAAGATAATTAAATTGGTTGCCAATTGCACTCGAAAAACCCTCACAAAATATTAAGCGTTTTTCCTTCCATTGAGTGATTCTTACTCAAGATCCAAGACTGGCATTGGTTTGTTGGCCAAAGTCAAGGCCTTTGTCCTTCAAGGATGTGTTTGAATCATGAAGGCTTTGTTCCATATTGGTGTCTTGTCCAAGTTGTGATTTGTTGGCCAAAGTCAAGATCACTTCTTGTCCATCGACATTGATTACGAAGCTTTCCATGGTCAATGGGTTCCGCTTAACTGGGATCACTAAGTTTGTTGTGCCAAAGCCAAGGCTTAGTTGATTCAGAGGAAAAAGGTTAGGCAATATATTGGATATATTGGCATATATAAGATATATGTTTCGGACTTGGATGTCCACCTACTGGATCTAGGAATTGGATAGGATCCAATTGATCTTAGAGATATACCTAGTTAATTATCAACAATTTGTTGGCCAAAGTCAAGATTGTGTGTTATTTAACGGGATCCAAGCCCACTAGGAAACAAGGTTTCCCGAGTACTCCACAGAGGGTTAGAGGCTCGCCGAAAAATAGTGGGAGGCAAGTATTAAATTTGCAATATTCATTTAATAACTTGCCATACGCGCTCATATCAAATTATTTCGTCGAATAAATTAATATATTAGTTGGACTAATATTTAAATGTTGTTTTAATAAACAGTTGGACTGTATTCAAACTATTCATTTATAGTTGATTATATAATTGGATTATAGTAATCAATATATTTGATTTAATTAATTATAGTTGATTTTATAATTGGATTATGGTAATCAATGTAATTGAATTTAACCTATTATATTATAGTTGATTATATAGTTGGACTATAGTAATCATTATAATGTATAGTACCTAAAATCGTTGATTAAATAGTTGGACTATTAGAATCAAAATAAAATTGAAAGATTAGTGTTTAAAACATAATCATGGGTGAAAAATGTTTTAAACGACTTTAATTTTCAAATTGAGAATAAAATATCAGATGGTCCTGGTAAACTAATAAGTTACTTTATTTGATAAAATAACATATTAGGCCTAAGCCCGGAGTTAAGCAAATAGTAGAGCATAATCTTTGGAAGATTTATGTGATGATAACTTTATTGCTTAATCCATAAGCTTGCCAAATAGACTCCTTAATTTCTTAATCAGAACTAAGGATTAGATCCTTAAAGTATGATAATGAAATTGAAGGATCTTCATAAATATATTCTTAGATCTTTGAAGTACTAGATTGCAATAGTAAACTCTTGGAGAGTTAATGGCTATTCTCAAGGAGCCAAAGCCAAAGTTTGCAATAAGGCAAGAAGCGTAAGGCGCATCTTATTTCGATATTATAGAAGGCCAAGGCTTGGCCAAAGGCTTCTGGGGTGTGGAAAAAGGCAAAGGCAAAATTATTATAATCTTCTAAGAAGATAAATGACATATCCCAAAATGTCTGCCTAAATTGTGGCAAATGGGATCGCGGAAGCGTGACTGCCGTTTGGACAATACAGACATGAAGGAATTGAAGACGGGCAAGGCTCCGACATCAAATATGTTTGTCATAAAATATGTTCATAACTAGTATTAAAATTGGATTTTTAATACTTAGTGTGGTACATAAATATGTACTGATGTGCAGAATCTGCTATGAGCAGGATACTGACTTCAGTTGAGATTAATCTGCGAATAGGAAACGGGACGAAAGTCACTGTTTTAACCGTAGATACCTAAGTTTAGGAACTACCATTCGGGTGTGTACTTAAATTAGGAAATTGTTAAAATGTAACAAGTTTGACTAGAAACATTATCTCTATATCAGGGTTTAACCTGTTGCCGGTATACCTTTATATTCTAGAACACTAAAGTGTTTTATTATTATAAAGATGATATAAAGATAAACACATTAGATGTGAAAAACAATATTTATATTTTGAATATAAATAAATCTCAAACATATAATATGACAAACTAATAGCTCAAACTGAATTAATCCGTTGAGACTTATAAGTGGCAGTGTTGTCTGGGACACAATTAAACAAGACTCGTATATCCACACTTTTGAAGAGTGGATACTAGGACAAATTTGATTCTATTCAAATAAAGTCTACGAATCTAGTTTATTAGGCAAAGTGCCTGAAACACCTTTACTTGGTAAAAGTGCAAGTGCCATCGATCTGTTAGCCCTTATTCATAGTGACATAAGTGGGCCCATATCTAGCTAGGCTAGAGGTGGATATGAATATATTTCATGAACTTTACGGATGTGGCATCACGTTATGGTTATGTGTCTCTTTTGAAACACAAATCGGAAACTTTTATAGTTTCGACACGAAATAGACAAACAGATCGGCTAAAGTATTAAAACATCACGGTTAGATCATGATGAAAATACTTAAGCAATAAGTTTCTCAAATACTTGAAATAGTATAGTATTCTTTCAATGAGGACTCCTCCCGGATCATGTCAATTTGACAGTGTGTCTGAACGGAGAAACCGAATTTTGTTGGACATGATAAGGTTAATCATGAGTCGCTCTGAGCTACCATTTCCTTCAAGGGATACGCATTTACAGTGCAAAACTTATTTTGAATAAGGTTCCATAAAATCAGTTTGACAGATTTCATATTAGATATGAACATGAAAGAAACTGGGGTTTCTCACTCCTGAATATTTGGGAATGCTGGGTGATGAGTGGTAAATGTATCACTATTTTCCACTCATTTAACTTAATATTTGTATAGTTTCTTGATTTTTGTGAATATTTTGATGTGTTGTTTTTATTTTGTAGATAAATAAAGTTTCAGGACATTCTGGAGGTGATTTGGAGCAAAACTGTGAAATTTGGCAAAAAGGGTATTTTGGTAATTTTTGGCGTCCCGACACCAAAACCCTTGGCGTCCCGACCTCTAACGTGCGCCGGAGGCTGCTAACGTGCACCCGGTCAACAAGTCAAAGTATGCCAAGTTTGACTTTGTTAACGTGCGCCGTGCCACGTGTCATCATCACAGGCGATCCGCTAACGTGCGCCGCATGCCACGTGTCAAAAATTCAACGAGCCGAAATTTTTCAGCCGCCTTTCCACGTGTCCGGACGAAATTGTGCCAAGCAAAAAGGGGCTGGCGTCGCGACGCCAAAGGCTTACTCAAGCCTATAAATTGAGCTCGAATTTTTAGTTTCAAATGTACCACTTCCTCTGAATCTCTTATATAAATTTGGAGTTCTCCTCTTAGTTTCTTTAAATATTCAGTATTTATTACGTTTTGTAGTAGTAATTCTCTTCTATAAATAGTACTTTCTTTCTTAAACTCTTTTACTTTTACTATTAATCCATGAGGAGGTAACTTAGCCATGCTGAGTAACAAGGTAATTCTTTTACTTTTGCTATTTAGATTAATCTCCCTTAAAATATAATATATAAACTATTTAAAACCTGACTTAATGAGGATACCGCCATTCCGGACAGTTGGTTATTCAATTTAAACTGGTTAAACCTGACTTAATGAGGATACCGTCATTCTGGACGGTTGGTTTAATTTTATTCCGCGTTATGGCTGGTTTATATTTCTGTTCCGCCTTATGGCTGGTTTATTTCAATTTGACTTAATCAGGATACCGCCATACTGGACGGTTGGTTTAAAATATCACAAGTAAATATATTATATATTATGGGAGATATCTAAATAGTAAATAGTAGAAGTTAATTCCTTTTACCTTAGTATTTCTTTTTATTGTATTTAATATTCTACAATTACTTTTCAACAATTTCACTTTATGTCTTTTAAGTTTTTATCAGCTTTAGCTATGTGTTGTAACTAAGTTAATTATCTAGGGTTGTGATAAAATCTAATATCACCGGTTTAAAAAGGGTTAGATTATAGTTTGGGTAATTAAAAGATTTATTTATTGAGTCATAATCTTAAAGTTTTTTATTAACTGGCCAATAATAAAATTGATTAGGTAAACTTAAAATAAACTAGACATAGGGATTTAAGTTTAAAAACCTTAAGAGACTCAATAGCCCACGATTTTCTTTGAGAATAAATACCCTTTAATAGATTTCCTTACAGATAGGAATAGACCTGTTGGGCGGGGGTAGTCATAATTGGAACTTAATCTTAATGAATCTAGTTAATTTGGTTGACATAGACATATGGTTCAATTGGATTATACTAGGTATTTGTAAATGATCATCGAAAGAGGCTTTTACATAATTTAATATTCCAGATTAATAAATAAATATTTTACCCAACTATAATATAACCACTTCATCTTTAAATAATATTGGAAGAATTCACAACCCTAGATAGTTTTTATAAATTGAATTTTCATTAATCTACCTTCACGCAATTTAATTTACTTGTTTTAATTTAGAATCGTCACCATTTCAAATCAATCAAATAACATGTTAGATACTAGTAATAACTTGACCTCATAAAATTAATAGATTAGGTACTAAGTCCTCGTGGGATCGATACTTTTTATACTACTTGAACGATACGTGCACTTGCGTTATACGCGTGTGATTACGCCGGTCAAGGTTTTGGCGCCGTTGCCGGGGACTTATTTATCTTTCATTATTAGTTTGAGTTAGATACGTTACATGTATCTAATTTTCTTTTTACTTATTGTTTTCGTTTTATTGAGTTTCAGGTTATCAGATTCTTAATGAGACGAACCAGAAGCTTTGAAATACGACCGCTTGACCCAGAAATTGAAGGAACCATCAGACAGTTGAGAAGGGAAAGGCGACAAGGCCAAGAAGCAATTGTTAACATGAAACCTGAACCTTTGGAGGTTCCACCACCAATTCCCATTCGAGACAGAACCATTCCGGTGGTTGACAGACTCATTTCATGTATTGTACTTCCTCTCTTACCAGCAAATGCAAGTGACATCAAAACTTGCATTCAGATGATTCAGCAATCAGTACAGTTTGGGGGGAATGCAACTGAAGATCCTAATGCCCACATCAGTAACTTCCTGGAAGTTTGCGGCACTTTCAATTACAACCGAGAAGCTGAAGAAGCAATGAGACTGCGTGTTTTTCCATACTCCTTGAAGGACAGAGCTAAAGCTTGGCTACATTCACTACCAGCAGGTTCTATTACAACTTGGAATACTTTAGCCACCAAATTTCTTGCAAAGTATTTTCCACCAGCCAGAACTGGAAAGCTGAGGAATGACATCACATCCTTTTTACAACAAGACTCATAAACTCTTTACGAAGCTTGGGAAAGGTACAAAGATTTGCTCCGGAAATGTCCTCACCATGAGATTCCAAAATGGCTTCAAGTCCAAACATTCTATAATGGTCTTTCTGGAATAATGAGAACCACAATTGATGCTGCTGCTGGAGGAGCGTTGATGGAAAAATGAGAAGAACAAGCCTGAGACCTAATCGAAGAAATGGCCAACAACAATTCATTTTGGCCAACAGAAAGAAGCATGATTCAACGAATTGCTGGAATTTATGAAGTTGGAGCCAATACAGCAGTCAGTGCCAAACTGGATCAAATATGCGAATTCATGGAGACTCTCGGCATGCAAAGCAACATTGGAACCACAAGTTCACCATATGGAGAAGCACCAGATCAAAATCAACTTGAAGAAACGGTGAATTATGTCAACAATTTCAATAGACAGGGGAACAATCCATATTCCAACACCTACAATCGAGGGTGGAGGAATCATCCTAATTTCTCATGGAGCAACAATTCAGGGCAAAAGAATTATCCACCACCTGGATTCCAGCAACAGAACAAAAGCCAGGAGTTTGAAAAAGATCCAGAAATGAAAGATTGGCTTGCAGAGATGTTCAAAAAGCAACAAGCAGCATATGATGTTATGTTTCAAAGCCAATCTGCTTCCATCAAAGCACTGGAGAATCAAATTGGACAACTGGCCAATTCTTAGAGTTACAGACCGCCACGTACCCTTCCTAGCAACACAGAACCAAATCCAGGAACATGGGAAAGGTGCAGTGTCATGCCATCATGTTAAAAAGTGGTACTTGACCGGCGTAAAACACACACGTATAACGCAAGCGCACGTATCATTCAAGTAGTATAAAAATATCGATCCACGAGGACTTAATTCCTACTGTTGTTATTAATTATTGAATCTATTTATTTACAAATATCTAATTGAGGGTGAAAAGAATGATTGCTTGATTGATTTGGTTGATTGTAGTTTTGCAAAATAAATAAATAAATAAAAAGACAAAAGAAAATATTAAGGAAAATAACAAAAGACACAAAGATCTAGGGTTGTAAATCATTCTAATATCTTTTAAAAGATGAAGTGATTATTTTATGTTTGTATAATAAATCAGTTTACTACCTGGAACACTAATTATGCAAAAGCCTATGTCGATGGTCAGACGCAAATACCCAGTTTAACCCAATTAAACCATATGTCTATGCCAACCAAATTATCTGGATTCATTAAGTTTAAGTTCCAATTATGGCTACCCCGCCCGACAGGACTATATTCCTATCCTATAAGGAAATCTATAAAGGGGTTATCTATCCTCAAGGAATATCGTGAGCTATTAAGTCTAAGGTTGAAACCTAAAATCCCTATGTCTAGTTCATTTTAGATTTACCACATCAATCTTATTGGTGATCAAACAACAAGAAGCATTAAGCTTAAGACTTAGTAAGTAAACCTTTAAATTAACCAAACTATAAAATAACCCCTTATAAACCGGTGATATTATAATTCATCACAACCCCAGATAACTAACACATAACTAGGGCTAGTAACATCTTAAAAGTAAAAGACATAAAGTAAAAATACTGAAAAGTAAAATAAAATAAAATGCTAAGGTAAAAGGAATTACTTTTACTACTACTAATTTAGATATCTCCCATAAAATAATATATAAACTTGTGATAATATTACCAACCGACCAGTCTGGCGGTATCCTGATTAAGTCAAATTAAGTCCAACCAGCCATTAAGGCGGTAATATTTGTCCATAAACCAGCCATAAAGGCGGAACCAAAATTAAATTACCAACCGACCAATCTGGCGGTATCCTTGATTAGTCAGGTTTAAATCAGATTAAAATTAATTTACCAACCGACCAATATAGCGGTTCCTTTTTAAGTCAATATTTTAAACATTGAATATATTATTTTTAAGGGAGATTAATCTAAATAGTAACAGTAAAAGAATTACCTTTCACCATAGCTGGAGAAGTTACCTTCTCATAGTGAATAATAAAAACTGTAAAAAGTAAATTACTATTATTACAAAACGTAATTAAAATTATTTACAAAACTAAAAATTAAAAATTAAAAAACTAAAAACTAAAAGAATCTAGAGAGAGAAACTCTCTCTTTAGATAGAATAGAAGAGAGAGAGTGGTACCATGAATTCTGAAATCTCGAGCTGAATTTATAGGCGCGGTAAGCTTTGGGCATCGCGACGCTGGAACAGTGAGGCGTGGTATGCTATCGGCTTGACACGTGGCGATTCGGATAAGAGGATAAGGCGACACATGGCGAGGCGGCTAAGAGCTCAATTATTATGATGACGTGGCGATGACGTGGCAAGGCGGCTGAGATCAATTGTCGGCACCGTAATATTGCGACACGTGTCACAGCGTGATTGGTTGATGATGATGTGGCATGTTGACTCGGTTGACCTGCTGACGTGGATGATGACGTGGCAAGACGCGTCGCAAAGATGACTCGTTGACCGGATGACGTGGCGACACATATGATGACACGTGGCACACGTGGAAATAGTAATTGTCGGCACCGTATGATGGTGACACGTGGCAAGGCGTACGTTAGCAGATCGGTTGTGATGGTGACACGTGGCACGGCGCTTGTTAGCAAAGTCAAACTTCTCAAATTCTGACACGTTGACCCGACGCACGTTAGCAGATTCGGCGCATGTGGGCTCGCGACGCGGGAAGTTACCAAAAATGCCCTTTTCTTCCAATTTTCACAGTTTTGCCCCAAATCACCTCCAGAATGTCTTGAAACTTTATTTATCTACAAAATAACACAAAACACATCAAAATATTCATAAGACTCAAGAAACTATACAAAATATTAGGTTAAATGAGTGAGAAATAGTGATAGAAATACCACTCATCAGTTTTGAAATCAACAAAGATGTTGGAATCAAGGCAACCATTGAAGATGTTCAAAAAGAAGCAGAGAAACAGATGGATGAAAAAGAAGCAAAGGAAAAAGAACAGATCACTCCACCTCCACCTTTTCCTCAGCGTCTTCAGAAAAGAAAACTGGACAAGTAGTTTGCTCGATTCTTGGAGGTTTTCAAAAAGCTGCTCATCGACATCCCATTTGCAGAAGCTTTTTAACAAATGCCCAGCTATAGTAAATTCATGAAAGACATTCTTTCACGAAAACGGAGATTGGGAGATTATGAGACAATATCATTATCAGACGAATGCAGCGCCATCATTCAGAGAAAACTTCCCCTGAAGTTGAAAGATCCTGGAAGTTTCACCATTCCTTGCGTCATAGGAGAACATAACTTCGGTAATGCTTTATGTGATTTAGGTGCAAGTGTTAATTTAATACCTTTTTCTATTTATAGGAAACTGCAAATTGGAGAAGTAATGCCTACTTCAGTTTCACTGAAACTTGCTGATCGAACGCTCGCATTTCCAAGAGGAGTTGTTGAAGACGTGCTAGTCAAAGTTGATAAACTCATTCTCCCAGCAGACTTCATTATCCTTGACATGGATGAAGACAAAGATGTGCCAATCATCCTGGGAGACCATTCTTAGCAACAGGTCGAACTGTGATTGATGTACAAAAAGGAGAACTGACCATGAAAGTTCAGGACCAAGAAGTTACCTTCAATGTTTTCAAAGCCATGAAATTCCCGAGTGAAGAAAAAGAGGAAGAATGTTTCAGAATTGATGTTGTTGATAGTATCATTCATGATACTGATACAGTTCCCACTGACAAACTTGAAGCTTGCATCACTAACATGACTGACACTAAGTTAGATGCTAAAATTCTGGAATGTATCAACTATCTTGACAAGCCATTTCGTTTCAAAGTGACACAACCAATTGAAAGTTTGGAACTACCGAAGAAAGACCGGATCAAGCCTTCGATTGAAGAACCACCACAGTTGGAGCTGAAGTTACTTCCAAGTCATCTCAGGTATGCATTTCTTGGAAACTCTTCTGAATTACTTGTTATATTTCATCTTCGCTAACATTGGAGCAGGAAGAAAAGTTGTTGAGAGTGTTACGAGAGCACAAGAAAGCTATTGGCTGGACTATTGCAGATATTCGAGGTATTAGTCCATCATTCTGCATGCAGAAGATCCTGATGAATGATGAGTACAAACCCACAGTGGAACATCAACGGAGACTCAATCCAATCATGAAGGAAGTTGTGAAGAAAGAAATCATCAAATGGTTGGATGCTGGCATAGTTTACCCCATCTCAGACAGCAGTTGGGTAAGTCCTATGCAGTGTGTGCCGAAGAAATGAGGAATTACTGTGGTTACCAATGAAAAGAATGAGCTAATCCCAACAAGAACGGTGACTGGATGGAGAGTATGTATGGACTACAGGAAGTTGACCAAAGCCACGAGGAAGGATCATTTTCCGCTGCCATTCATTGATCAGAAGCTGGATAAATTGGAAGGACATGAATTCTATTGCTTTATGGATGGATATTCAGGATACAATCAGATTTCCATCGCTCCTGAAGATCAGGAGAAAACCACCTTTACATGTCCCTATGGTACTTTTGCTTTCCGCAGGATGCTATTTGGATTATGTAATGCCCCTACCACATTTCAGCGTTGTATGATGGTCATCTTCTCAGACATGCTGGAGCAGAGTATGGAGGTTTTCATGGATGACTTTTCTGTGTTTGGAGATTCTTTTGACCATTGTTTGCAAAATTTGGAACAGGTATTACAAAGGTGTGAAGATACAAATCTAATACTCAACTGGGAGAAATGCCACTTTATGGTGCAGGAAGGCATAGTTCTTGGACACCGGATCTCACAAAAAGGAATCGAGGTAGATAAAGCAAAAATAGAGACAATTGAAAAACTACCTCCACCAACATCAGTCAAAGGAATTCGGAGTTTTCTTGGACATGCAGGTTTTTACATGAGATTTATCAAAGACTTTTCCAAAATTGCAAAACCTCTTTGCAATCTTCTGGAAAAGGATGTGTCTTTCAACTTCACCAAAGAATGCCAGGAAGCTTTTGAGATCTTAAAACAGAAGCGGTTTCTGCCCCCATCATAGTAGCACCAGATTGGACCCTTCCATTTGAGGTAATGTGTGATGCTAGTGATTTTGCTGTAGGTGCAGTTTTGGGACAACGCAAAGCAAATATATTCCACACCATTTACTACTCCAGCAGAACTTTGAATGAAGCTCAACTCAACTACACAACCACTGAAAATGAGTTGCTTGCAGTTGTGTTCATTTTTGACAAATTCTGCTCTTATCTGTTGGGTCCCAAAGTGGTGGTCTACACAGATCATTCAGCAATCAAATACCTGATCGCGAAGAAAGATGCCAAACCCAGATTGATCCGTTGGATACTTCTTCTGCAAGAATTCGATGTGGAGATCAGAGACAGGAAAGGAACAGAAAACAAAGTGGCAGATCATCTATCGAGGCTCGAGAATGGAGAAACAGCTGGCAAAGAACTATCAATCAAAGAAACTTTTCCAGATGAACAGTTGTTTGCCATAAAACAGCAGGAAGTCCCTTGGTATGCTGACTATGTCAACTACATAGTGTCAGGAAAATGGCCGTTGGAATGGACAACTCAGCAACAGAAGAAATTCTTCAAAGAAGTCAAACATTATGTCTGGGATGAGCCATACATGTTCAAACGATGTGCTGATCAATTACTAAGACGATGTGTTCCACAAGAAGAGGTCAACAGTGTTTTGCAGCACTGTCATTCATCACCATACAGTGGACACTTCAGCGGGAATAAAACTGCAGCTAAAGTCTTTCAATCAAGTTTGTTCTGGCCCACCCTTTTTAAAGATGCTCACTTATTTGTTCTTCAATGTGACATGTGTCAGAGAATGGGGAATATTTCGAGGAGAAATGAAAGACCATTGCAAAATATTCTGGAAGTGGAGATATTCGATGTGTGGGGAATTGATTTCATGGGACCCTTTGTTCCATCATTCGAAAACCTGTACATATGGTTGCTGTAGACTACGTCTCAAAATGGGTTGAAGCAATTGCACTACCATCCAATGATTCAAAAGTGGTGATCAAATTCTTGAAAAAGAATATTTTCACTCGCTTCGGAACACCTCGGCCAATTATCAGTGATGGTGGCACACATTTCTGCAACAGATATTTTGATGCACTCCTATCCAAATACGGAGTTACTCACAAGGTTGCAACAGCCTACCATCCACAGTCAAATGGGAAAGTTGAAGTTTCAAACAGAGAAATCAAAAGAATCTTGGTGAAAACCGTTGGATCAACAAGGAGGGACTGATCAACAAAACTAGATGATGCATTATGGGCCTACCGGACAGCTTACAAGAACCCATTGGTATGTCCCAATATCGATTGGTGTTTGGGAAAGCATGTCATCTGCCAGTTGAGCTTGAACATAAGGCGTACTGGGCACTGAAGAAGTTGAATCTTGATCCACAAGCTGCAGGAAAGAAAAGACTTCACCAACTCAATGAATTGGAGGAATTTCGCGTACAATCTTATGAGAATGCCAAATTGTACAAGGAAAAGACCAAGAAATGGCATGACCTAAAAATAGTGCACAGACAGTTGAAACCAAGGCAACATGTGTTCTTGTACAACTCGAGGTTGAAACGTTTCCCTGGAAAGTTGAAATCACGGTGGTCAGGTCCATTTGTGATCACTTAGGTTTTACCATATGGAGCTGTTGAGTTACTGGATCCCAATACCAACAACACATTCAAGGTTAACAGTCAGCGTGTCAAGCACTACTGGGGAGAACCGTTGGAGCGAAAAAAAGAAAGTGTCACACTTTCAGATCCAGCATAAAGTTCAGGCAGTCACGTCTAGCTGACGACTTAAAACTTAGCGCTCACAGGGAGGCAACCCATGCAATTTGTGTATATATTGTGATTTGATATGATTTAATTTTGTGTGTTTAGTTTTTGCAGATTAAGACATTTCAAGATGGAAGAAGCTCTCGCAAGTCTTCACAAGCAATTTCCTTCTCTCCCTCAAAAATCTCTGATGAAAGTTTACAAAGATCGCTTGGAACGAATGAGGTTACTGACAATCAAAGGTATCCCAACTGACATTCGTTGGATAATTGAAGCACGGGTCAGATTGGCAGGTGAGTCTTCTGACTCTTTTAGTTCACATCTGTCTGGTTTTGGAAGAAGCACCTATGCAAAGAAACGTAGAGCCAAGCAAATGGGTGTTTGTTACAAAGTGCACGCTGGAATTGCAATACTCGTTGTCGTTCTTTAGGAATGGTGTCTGATAATCGTGAAGATAAATTAATTCATTAGGGATGGCTTGATAAGGAGTCTGTAGATGATATATCTTCGACTCTTGAGACGCATCCCAGTGGATATGTTCATATAGCCATTCACAGGTTACACACACAATTCCAAAAAGAAAGACAACAGTTAAGTCCTGGGAATCTGACTCAAAAAGATGTGTTTGCCAATTTATAAGAAAATTGGATGGGAAGTTTGTCCCTGACGCATAGACGTCAATAAAGCTGTAAATTCTTGTAAATATTATATCTCTTTGTCTTTTTCTTAATAATTGTGATTTGTTTTGTTGTTTTCTTATATTTTCTCCAACAGGATCCAGACCTTTTTGACTATCATGATTTATTTTACTATTTTGCTACTAATCGTCCATTCGAAGATACTAGTGCTATTATTTTACTCACCCTTTTCAGGTATTATAAATTCAACTCATCATTGCACTTTTGAAGACATCCATAGTAAAACATGGAAGCCACTTCAAGAAGACGAGTTGAAAACATCCGTGTGTTTTGTGGTAGTAGTGTTGGTAATAAACCACAATACGTAGAAGCAACACAAGAATTGGGTCGAGTCTTAGCTGCAAAAAATATGCACTTAGTATATGGCGGAGGCAATCTTGGACTAATGGGGATCGTTTCAAAGGCCGTACATGAATGAGACAGTCATGTTTTGGGAATCATCCCAAAACCATTGGCAGAAGCAAATCTTATTGAACCAACAAACGGAGAGGAACTGATCGTGCCAGGTAGTCCGAACGACTGGTAGAAATGATTAACCGTGCTGATGCTTTTATTGCTTTGCCAGGTGGCTTGGGTATATTGGAGGAAATTTTTATAGTGTTATCTTGGGCGAACCTGAACATACACCAGAAACCAATTGGGCTGTTTAACGTTGATGGATTTTATGATTTTCTTTGTGTGTTTCTTGATGATGCCCGGAGAAATGGGTTCGTGTCAAAACCTTTAAAAGAACTCCTCTTTACTGCCAGAACTGCTCCGGATCTACTTGACCAACTCTTAGCCTATGAACCACAATTTGACCCTATCATTTCAAAGATGAATTGCTCCGAGGACGATCGTGGTAAGAGGCGTCGTGTTAATCTGGATCTTAACCTTTAATTTCTTGTAGAATTTCAGTTAACCAGGTATTATCTTCTAAACTCTTCTTCTACTGTTTAGGGAGTAGGTGATGGTTTGGTGTCTTCCTTCACTCACTACCTTTCTATTAGGAAAAGCTGTGAAGGCACCTAGATAATCATTCATCCGTAGCTCATTGTGATAGACTAATTTGGAGGACTCGTTGTTTATTCCTGACACCAAGCGATAAGAGCCTAAGAGGCTTGGGTACTTAAGAGAGCCTCGCTCCACCCTCCCTCTGGCGGAATTTACAACGGGAAATCTACCTTATTTTTAGTTTGTGTTTATTTTTTATTTTTAGTCCAAAATTTTTCGAAAAATACAAACAAATTGAAAATTTTCAAAAATTACAAAAATATTTTGCATTTTTATTTGACTAATCATGGTAAAATTGGTAAGAAATAGCTGTGTAAGGAATTCCCACTCCTGAGACGTATTTCAAACCTATTTCGGAATAAGTTAATTTTTGTTTATTTCCTTTTGAATTATTTAATGTGTAATTCTCCATAAAACTCACTAAAATGAATCTTCATATGCTTAGTTAGCAGGTATTATCAACATGCATAGTAACATACAATATGAGCTAAAATGAAAAGTTTGAAATATTCAGTGCTCTAGTTCATTTGGAGGATCATCTCAAAAAGTGATGGAATAAAAAAAATAAATAAAAAAATATATATATATATGTCTGAGATCCGAGTAATTAAGTC
The DNA here is from genome assembly GCA_019454045.1 of Zanthoxylum bungeanum. Taxonomy (NCBI): domain Eukaryota; kingdom Viridiplantae; phylum Streptophyta; class Magnoliopsida; order Sapindales; family Rutaceae; genus Zanthoxylum; species Zanthoxylum bungeanum. The sequence continues at coordinate 142,823 of SKCR01042598.1, forward strand.
TGTAAGGGTGTTTTAACACATAGTGCCCTAAAACCAACTGGTTTAGGAGTCATTGGCCCAAAGCTCGGTACATGGATAAAAAGATGACAGAAAAAATATATATATATCTGAAGTCTGAGTAATTAAGTCCGTAGGGGTATCTTAACATCTGGTGCCCTAAAGCCAACTGGTTTGGGAGTCACCGACCTAAAGCTCGCTACATAGATGGAAGATATTGTATATAATAAAAAATAGTGATAGAGAAAAATCAAAGCAAAACTCAGAAAAATCAGAAAATTTATTCATTACTACAAAAAGGTGTGAATTCTGATAAAACTTTAGGACAAAAATATTACTCTCTTATCAACTATACTTATGACTGTTGTTGGCAAAAAAATGAGTTTGTAATATTTTTTTTTGCTGTGTATATGAAGAATGGTAAATATGATCGGAGAATTTAGTAATTTAGAAAGAAACAAAACAACTAGTAAACTTGGAGTAGAAGTTTTACCTAATTAGTCACTAATTCTTATTCTATTTTCTCTTGTCTTTCTGCTTTTGTGTGCATTAGTTTCACTACTTTTTTACTTTTGTAAAATGTTTGTGGGTATCATTGCTGTAAACCCTCACGAGACTATAACTCGTCCACTAGGGACACCTAGGGGTTTAAAGGCTTATTGCATATGCTAAATGCAATCGTGATCCCTACGAAAGTGACTTAGTTAAAATTTTATTATGTATATTTTATTTTGCTCGAGGACTAGCAAAATGTTAGGTTTTGGGTGTGATGAGTGGTAAATATATCACTATTTTCCACTCATTTAACTTAATATTTTGTATAGTTTCTTGAGTTTTGTGAATATTTTGATGTGTTTTTTTTTTTATTGTAGATAAATAAAGTTTCAGGACATTCTGGAGGTGATTTGGAGCAATCTGTGAAATTTGGAAAAAAGGTTATTTGGTAATTTTTGGCATCCCGACACCCAAACCATTGGCGTCCCGACCTCTAACGTGCGCCAGAGGCTACTAACGTACACTAGGTCAACAAGTCAAGTATGCCAAGTTTGACTTGCTAACGTGCGTCGTGCCACGTGTCATCATCATAGGCGATCCGCTAACGTGCGCCGCATGCCACGTGTCAAAAATTCAACGAGCCAAAAATTTTCAGCTCCCTTGCCACGTGTCCGGACGAAATTGTGCCAAGCAAAAAGGGCGGCGTCGCGACGCCAAAGCCTTTGGCGTCGCGACGCTGATGAGTGGTATTTATATCACTATTTCCCACTCATTTAATCTAATATTTTTATAGTTTCTTGAGTTTTGTGAATGTTTTGATGTGTTTTGTGTTATTTGTAGATAAATAAAGTTTGAAAGCACTGGAGGCAATTTGAGGCAAAACCGGACAAAAATGCGTCAACAGGGATATTTTCGTCTTTTTCGCGTCGCGACGCTGGAACATTGCGCGCCGCGACGCCCAGCGTGCGCCGAATCTGCTAACATGCGCCGGGTCCACAAAATCAGAATCTGAGAAAAGTTGACTTTGCTAACGTGCGCCGTGAAACGTGTCACCATCACAACAGAGATGCTAAAATGCGCCTTGCCACGTGTCGAAATCCTATTGCTTGGACGGCCACCGCCCCACGTGTCATCCTACGTGTCGCCACATCATCGTCCACATCAGCAGCCACATCAGCAAGTCAACCGAGTCAACATGCCACGTCATCATCAGCCAATCACAGCGCGACACGTGTCAACCTCTCATTCGTCTGACGGCCGCCGCCCCACGTGTCGCCACGTTGTCTTCCACATCATCACAGTGACGTCACCAATGACGTCATGAACAGTGACACGTCATCAATGACGTCAGCATAATAATGAGTTTTAGCCGCCATGACACGTGTCGCTCTAAACAGTCAGCCGCCTTGCTACGTGTCATCTCCTCATTGTGCCACGTCGACAAAATCCAGCGTCGCGACGCTGAAGCTTTGGCGTCGCGACCGCGAACAGTGACCAAACAGTGAATTTTTTTTGCTATAAATAGGCCGCGAATTTTTCAGTTTTCATTACACCTTTTCTCACTCCTTCTATGTAATAGGGAGTTTCTCTCTCTAGAATTTTCATTTTTATTTTTACTTTTTTTTACTTTTGTAATAATTTTAATTACTGTTTGTAATAATAATTTACTCTCTTTATTTTACAGTTTTTACTATTCACTATACGGAGGTAACTTCCCTATGCTAAGGTGAAAGGTAATTATTTTACTATTGCTATTTAGATTAATCTCCCTTAAAAATAAATATTTACTATTTAAAATTCTGATTAATAAAGAATACCGCTATATTGGTCGGTGGTAAATTTTTTTCTGTTGGTTTGAAACTGATTAATCAGGATACCGCCAGACTGGTCGGTTGGTAATTTATTTTGGTACCGCCTTTATGGCTGGATTATGGACAAATTTACCGCCTATATGGCTGGTTGGACTTAATTGGACTTAATCAGGATACCGCCATATTGGTCGGTTGATTAAAAATTTCATAAGTTTATATATTATTTTATTGGGAGATATCTAAATTAGTAATATTAAAAGTAATTCTTTTTGCCTTAGCATTTTATTTCATTTGTTTTTTCTCTTCAGCATTTTCATTATCGCAATTACTTTTCAGCAGTTTATGTCTTTTATTTTCAAGTTTTTATCAGCCCTAGCTATGTGTCATAACTAAGTTAATATCTAGGGTTGTGATGAAATTCAATGTCACGGGTTTATAAGGGTTAGATTACAAATTGGTAATATAAAGATTTATTTATTGAGTCTTAATCTTAATGCTCTTTAATTAACTGGCCATTAATTAAATTGACTAGGTAAACTTAAAATGAACTAGACATAGGGATTTTAAGTTTAAGACCTTAGATTCAATAGCCCACGATCTTCCTTAAGGATAGATAACCCTTTCAATAGATTTCCTTACAGGATAGGAATATACCTGTCGGGCGGGGGTAGTCTTAATTGGAACTAATCGTAATGAATCTAGGTAATTTGGTTGACATAGACATATGGTTCAATTGGATTATACTAGGTATTTGTAATTGACCATCGGAAGAGGCTTTTACATAAATTAGTGTTTCAGGTTAATAAATTAATATATTACCCAATTATAAAATAACCACTTTATCTTTATATAATATTGGAATAAATCACAACCCTGGATAGTTTTTAATATTGAATTTTCTTAAAATCTACTTTCAAACAATTATATTTTATTGTCTTTAAATTTAGAATCGTCGCTATTTCAATCAGTTAAACAACCTGTTAGATACTAGTAATCATTTAACCTCATAAAATTAATAACTTAGGTATTAAGTCCTCGTGGGATCGATACTTTTTATACTACTTGAACGATACGTACGCTTGCGTTATACGTGTGTGTTTACGCCGGTCAGACGCCCAAGGCTTACTCAAGCCTATAAATTGAGCTCGAATTTTAATTTCAAATGTACCACTTCCTCTAAAATCCTCTTATATAAATTGGGAGTTCTCTTCTTAGTTTCTTTAAATATTCAGTATTTATTACGTTTGTAGTAGTAATTCTCTTCTATAAATAGGTACTTTGCTTTCTTAACTCTTTTACTTTTACTATCATCCATGAGGAGGTAACTTAGCCATGCTGAGGTAACAAGGTATTCTTTTACTTTTTCTATTTAGATTAATCTCCCTTAAAATATAATATATAAACTATTTAAAAACCTGACTTAATGAGGATACCGCCATTCCGGACGGTCGGTTATTCAATTTAAACTGGTTAAACCCGACTTAATGAGGATACCGCCATTCTGGACGGTTGGTTTAATTTTGTTCCGCGTTATGGCTGGTTTTTATTTCTGTTCCGCCTTATGGCTGGTTTATTTCATTTGACTAATCAGGATACCGCCATACTGGACGGTTGGTTTAAAATATCACAAGTAAATATATTATATATTATAGGAGATATCTAAATAGTAAATAGTAGAAGTTAATTCCTTTTACCTTAGCATTTCTTTTTATTGTAATTTAATATTCTACAATTACTTTTCATTCGCAATTTCACTTTATTTCTTTTAAGTTTTTTATCAGCTTTAACTATGTGTTGTAACTAAGTTAATTATCTAGGGTTTGATAAAATCTAATATCACTTGTTTAAAAAGGTTTGATTATAGTTTTGGGTAATTAAAAGAGTTATTTGTTGAGTCATAATCTTAATGCCTTTTTATTAACTGGCCAATAATAAAATTGACTAGATAAACTTAAATGAACTAGACATAGGACTTTAAGTTTAAAGACCTTAGACTCACAACCCACGATCTTATTTAAGGATAGATAACCTTTAATAGATTTCCTTACAAGATAGGAATAAACCTGTTGGGCGGGGGTAATCATAATTGGAATTCAATCTTAATGAATCTAGATAATTTAATTGACATAAACATATGATTCAATTAATTATACTAGGTATTTATAATGACCATCGGAAGAGGCTTTTACATAATTTGATATTCCAGATTAATAAATCAATATTTTACCCAACTAAATATAACCACTTGTCATCTTAAATAATATTGGAAGAATTCACAATCCAAGATAGTTTTATAAATTAAGTTTTCATTAATCTACTTTCGACAACTTAGTTACTTGCTTTTAAATTTAGAATAGTCACCATTTCAAATCAATCAAACAACCTGTTAGATACTAGTAATCACTTGACCTCATAAAATTAATAGATTAGGTATAAGTCCTCGTGGGATCGATACTTTTTATACTACTCGAACGATACGTGCACTTGCGTTATACGCGTGTGATTACGCCGGTCACTGGGCATATGTTTGGATGATACCAAACTAAAACCCAAATCGGATAAGTGCCTAATAATGGTTATCCCAGGGAAACCAAAGTATAGTATTTATACAACCTACTAGAGAAAAATGTAATTGTTGCTCGCCATGCGATTTTCCTAAGAGGAATACCTATGCAAGTGGTAAGTGGGAGGAAAGTAAAACTCGATGAAAATCAGAGTAATACTATCCAGGCACCGATTCCTAATGGAACACAAAATAGTTCATCAGGAAGAAACTATTCCAATAATCTTCGAATACACAAGAACTGCGTAAGTCGGAGAGAGTCAGAAAACAACCTGGGGTTGGGCTTCTGATCTCACCTCATAAAGATGTCAATCTTATTGGAATACGAACTGACTACGTATGAGGAAATGATACAAGGTATCGACTCTATATTGTGGCAAAGTGCCCTGAAATACGAAATGGATTCCATGTATATAAACTTAGTTTAGACACTAGTTGTGGTACCGGAAGGCATTGTGCCTATTGGTACTATATAAGTCTTCAAGGAAGACATACATGGATGGCAACATAACAACATACTAAGCTAGGCTTGTAGCGAAAAGATATCGTTATCAACATTGTGTCGGTTACGATGAAACCTTTTAACCGTTGCCATTGTTAAATCCATTTGGATAATGCTTTCTAATGCTGCATGTTTCATTTATGAAATATGTCAGCTGAATGCCAAAACAGCTTTCCTTACCAGAAACCTTTTGGAGGATGTTTACAACATCCTGACAGTTTTGTCGTACCAAAACAAGCAAACGAGGTTTGCAAGTTATTCGATCCATGGATGGATTGAAACACGCATTAGGTTTTTGGAACTGACGTTTTGATGTAATCATAATGGTGTATGATTTAATTCAAAACGAATATGATTCTTGTGTATATAAGGAGGTTAGTGGGAGCGCATTGAAAGTGAATGTCCTGTATAATAATGATGACATATCATTTCTTGGAAATGATATTCCCAAAATACAATCGGTGAAAGCTTGGCTTTCATGAAAATTCTCCGTAGAATTCTTGGGAGAAACAACCTTTATTCTAGGAATAAAAAAAACTGGGATAGATTTAAAGTTGTTAATAATCTCTGAGAAATCGTACATTGAAATAAATGTACACGACCTGGTGTTTCATACGCTTTGAGCATATGGAGCCACAATCAGGCCAATCCAAGTGATAGTCATTGGATTGATGTTAAGAACATTCTTAAGTATCTTAGATGATCTAAGGATGCTGTCTTAAACTATGGAGAAGGATAACTTGAAGTGACTAGGTTCACTGCTGCAAGTTTCCTAACCGAAAATAACGACTATAGTCGAAACAACGGTACTATAAAATTGAATAACGGAATAGTGAGTTAGAAATCTTCCATGCAAGATACTATTACCGAATAAACCACAAATGTGGGTTATTGTTGCAGCAGCTGAGGCAGCAATAGAAGCCATTTGGGTCGAGAACAAATCTAATTAGATTAGATATAGTTCTGTTAGCAGCTGAGCTAGGCTTCAGCACAGGCTAAAGAATTAATGGTCTCATCAACGATCCAGATATGTACTTCGACTATTCATCTGATTCATTCGGATCATACATCGTAGCGATGTGATGATCGAATAAATCGCATCAGATGATAATCATGCAAATCCACCGACGAAAGTCTTTTCTCAGTAATTTGAGCGAATCGTACATAGTTCGGGTGTAAGACACTCGAGTGACTGGCTATAGGCCAAGTGGGAGATTGTTGGACAGTTATGACACATAGCGTCAATATTTGTACAGATCATGGTGTTGTTGTACAAATTAACTATGTGACAAAGGAAATTGCTCTTTTATCATTTGTGATTAGATCACCAAGATGTATAAATGATAGAAGGTCCATATGATTAGTTCCTGGATTGAGATGATATGAGACAGTATGAATCCATAAAGGTTTAATCATTAATATCCCTAGTCGTAGTATTATCGAGATTGGACATCGATAATGCGAAATAGACTATTATACACTTGTGCACGTTGTGAGGGCATAACTGCATAGTCTCATATATTTGGGTATATATACATGCAAGTGTATAGGAGGTTGTGTTTTAACCGATGGTACGGAAAACGCTTCGATCTGGATAGACCCCTCGAATTCCATTGGTAGTATTACTCTGTGTCTATGGAAGTCCGAATCCGGGTAGGTGTATTTGGTCTTAAAACCTGAGACTTGCACCGCTAATACTTGCGACAATCAATATACTTTGGTTTTAGGTCATCCATGGCTTTAACAGGTTCTGTGTACGCCTCTGCTGGGTATATTGAGAATCGTAGTGTATTGGGTGTGTAGTGTCAAGACGGAAGTATCACTCTAGTAATAGTGGGATGATTAGCACGTAGGATACGGAACTGGTTCTCTTTGTGTACTACAGTCATCGGGATAAAATGACTAGGTCATGTTATTCCGATTATAGAGACTAGTTACCAGAGATCCGATATGTGCTTTTGTACGGGCAGACACAATTCCAGCCCCAGGCCTAGCATGTGACATCCGATACTGGATCGAAATACGCAATACTACGTATACCGCCTGATATAGATCACTTATTCATGTAAGGATATTTCTGGAGAATTGGTAGGCATGGTGCTTTGCTAGAAGCAAACCTGTCTTGTAAATCAGTACAAAACATAGTACTAGGTACTTACGTGTTCGGATAGTCCGACCGACCGGATTTACTGCCAACATATCCGGGGATCTCATGGGTCGCTTCTCGAAGATTCACCGATGATGTATGACTCGCACTTTATTAATCTGGGATTAATTAGATGCGAGAGAAAATTAATCTGGGATTAATTGCGGAGATATTTTATCTGGGATAAATATCATATAAAGAGAGATAACGATTATTTGGCATTATCGATAAAATGATATATTCGATATATTATACGAAATTGGATTTCGACGCGGAATTAAATTAGATTTTAATTCGGCGAACGAGTTAATTTAGAATTAATTCGTTAGCGACGTGAATAGTGATTTTGCTAGACATTATTATTTAATTGCGTTGCAACGGGAAACTCGTTAATTTGGAATTAGCGAACCCGAGCCCGGGTTGTTTGCGAGCGCACTCGCATTGGGAACTTAAGTGCGGATCGCAAGTCACAGCAAGCGTCAAATCACTAGTCGCATCAAGCGTTAAATCATTAGTCACTTTGAGTGATGTGACACTTGTCACTTGATTGATTGATTGATGTAATAGTGATGTGAGTGATGATGAGTGGTAAATCTATCACTATTTCCCACTCATTTAACCTAATATTTTGTATAGTTTCTTGAGTTTTGTGAACGTTTTGATGTGTTTTGTGTTATTTTGTTGATAAATAAAGTTTCAGGACATTCTGGAGGTGATTTGGGCCAAAACAGTGAACATTGGACAAAAAAGACATTTCAGTAAATTGTCAGCGTCGCGACGCCAAGATCTTTCGCGTCGCGACGCCTAAAATGCGCCGAACAGTGTTAACGTACGCCGGGTCCACAAATCAGAATCTGATAAAAGTTTGACTTTGCTAAAATGCTCGTGCCACGTGTCACCATCACAGCCGATCTGCTAACATACGTTCGTGCCACGTGTCAGCATCCTACGTGCCGACAGTCATCATCCCCACGTGTGCCATGTGCATCCTACGTGTCTTCCATGTCATCAGCCACGTCAGCAAGTCAACAAGTCAACATTGCCACGCGTCGTGCCACATCATCATCAGCTAATCAGGAAGTGCCACATGTCGCAATCCTGCGGTGCCGACAGTCTCTTTCCCATGTGTCACCACCTCCCCGCCACGTCACCCCCTCTCCACGTCAGCGCCATGTCAGCATCAATCATGGAGTATCTAATCCTTATCTGACACGTGGCGGATAAGAATCTCATCGACCAATCAGAAGCCGCCACGTGTCATAATAATTGAAGCCCAACCACCGCGCCATGTGTCACCTTATCAGCTTATCCAGAATCTTCAAACCGGCGAACAGAAGCATGCCACGTCGACAAAAGCTGGCGTAGCGACGCTGAGGGCTCTGGCGTCGCGACGCTGGAAGCCTACTGAGGCCTATAAATTGAGCTCGAGATTTCAGAATTCATTGCACCACTCTCTCTCTTATATTCTATCTAAAGAGAGAGTTTCTCTCTTACTTTCTTTTAATTTTTAGTTTTTTAGTTTTGTAATTAATTTTAATTACGTTTTGTAATAATAGTAATTTACTTTTTTTTACTTTTTATAGTTTTTACTATTTACCATGAGGAGGTAACTTCTCCAGCTAGGGTGAAAGGTAATTCTTTTACTGTACTATTTAGATTAATCTCCCTTAAAATAATATATTCACTATTTAAAATATTGACTTAAAAAGGATACCGCCAGATTGGTCGGTTGGTAATTCATTTTAATCTGGTTTAAACCTGACTAATAAAGGATACCGCCAGATTGGTCGGTTGGTAATTTAAATTTGGTTCCGCTTTATGGCTAGTTGGACTTAATTGACTTAATCAGGTTACCGCCTATATGGCTGGTTGGAAAAAGAATCACAAGTATATATATTATTTTATGGGAGATATCTAAATTAGTAGTAGTAAAAGTAATTCCTTTTACCTTAGCATTTTATTTTATTGTAATTCACTTTTCAGTATTTACTTTACTGCATTTTTACTTTAGTCTTTTATTTTCAAGTTTTTACTAGCCCTAGTTATGTGTTGTAACTAAATTAGTTATCTAGGTTGTGATGACTTTTAATATCACCGTTTTATAAGGGGTTAGATTATAGCTTGGGTAATATAAAGATTTATTTATTGAGTCTTAATCTTAATGCTTTTTCATTAACTGGCCATTAATAAAATTGATCTGGTAAATCTAAAATGAACTAGACATAGGAAATTTAGGTTTCAGCCTTAGACTCAATAGCCCGCGATCTTCCTTGAGGATAGATAACCCTTTAATAGATTTCCTTACGGGATAGGAATATACCTGTCGGGCGGGGGTGGCCATAATTGGAACTTAAACTTAATGAATCCACATAATTTGGTTGACATAGACATATGGTTCAATTGGGTTAAACTGGGTATTTGTGTCTGACCATCGACAGAGGCTTACACATAATTTAGTGTTCCAGGTTAATAAATCAATATATTAACCAACTTTAAGATAACCACTTCATCTTTAAAATGATATTGGAAGAAATCACAACCCTAGATAGTTTTTAATGTTGAATTTTCTTAAAACCTATTTTCGACAATTTTATTTACTTGCTTTTAAATTTAGAATCGTCATCATTTCAAATCAATCAATCAACCTGTTAGATACTAGTAATCATTTGACCTCATAAAATTAATAGTTTTGATATTAAGTCTCGTGGGATCGATATTTTTATACTACTTGAACGATACGTGCGCTTGCGTTATACGTGTGTGTTTTCGCCGGTCAAGTTTTTGGCGCCGTTGCCGGGGACTTATTTATCTTTTACTATTAGTTTAGGGTTTAGATACGTTACTTGTATTTAATTTCTTTTTACTTATTGTCGTTGTTTTCTTGTGTTTCAGGTTTCACAAACTACATGAGACGAACCGAAGCTTTGAACTCCGACCGCTTGACCCGGAAATTGAAAGAACCATCAGACAGTTGAGAATGGAAAGGCGAGAAGGCCAAGAAGCTTTAGTCAACATGGAACCTGAACCTTTGAACGTTGCACCACCAATTCGCATTCGAGACAGAACCATTCCGGTGGTTGACAGACTCATTTTGTATTGTACTTACTCCCTTACCAGCAAATGCGGGTGACATCAAAACATGCATTCAGATGATTCAACAGTCAGTGCAGTTTGGGGAAATGCAACTGAAGATCCTAATGCCCACATCAGCAACTTCCTGTAAGTTTGCGGTACTTTCAATTACAACGAGCAGCTGAAGAAGCAATGAGACTGCGAGTTTTTCCATACTCCTTGAAGGACAGAGCTAAAGCTTGGCTACATTCACTACCAGCAGGTTCTATCACAACTTGGAACACTTTAGCCACCAAATTCTTGCAAAATACTTTCCACCAGCCAGAACCGCAAAGTTAAGGAATGACATCACATCCTCATACAACAAGATTCAGGAATCCCTTTGCAAGCTTGGGAAAGATTCAAAGATTTACTCCGGAAATGTCCTCATCATGAGATCGCAAAGTGGCTACAAGTCCAAACCTTCTACAATGGACTTTCTGGAATAATGAGAACCACAATCGATGCTGCTGCTGGAGGAGCTTTGATGGCAAAAGGAGAAGATCAAGCCTGAGACTTATTGAAGAAATGGCCAACAACAATTCCTTGTGGCCAACAGAAAGGAGCATGATCCAAAGAATTGCAGGAATTTATGAAAGTGGAGCCAATACAGCAGTCAACGCCAAGCTAGATCAGATATGCAAATTCATGGAGACTCTTACCACTGGATCCACAAGTTCACCATATTGAGAAGCACCAGAACTAAACCAACTTGAAGAGACGGGTGAATTATGTCAACAATTTCAACAGACAGGGGAACAATCCATATTCCAACACTTACAACCCAGGGTGGAGGAATCATCCTAATTTCGCATGGAGCAACAATTCAGGTCAACAACAGAACTATCCACCACCTGAATTCCACACAAAGAACAAAGCCAGGAGCAGGCAAATAAACCAGGAATAACAGAAGTGTTGACCTACTTGAAAAATATGGAAGCAAAACACGACTCTCAAGCAGCAAGATATGATGCTTATTCAAAGCCATTCAGCCTCTATCAAAGCACTAGAGAATCAAATCGGACAACTAGCCAATGCTCAGAGTTACAGACCGCCAGGTACCATTCCTAGCAACACAGAGCCAAATCCAAGAAACATGGGGAAGGAGCAATGTCATGCCATCATGTTAAAAAGCGGTACTGAAATCAACAAAGATGTTGGAGCCAAAACAGCTGCTGAGGAAGTTCCAAAAGAAAACAAAGCAACAGATGGAGGAAAAAGAAGCAAGGAAAAAGAACAGATCACTCCACCTCCACCTTTTCTCAACATCTTCAGAAGAACAAATTGGACATGAAGTTTACTCGGTTCTTGAAGATCTTCAAAAAGCTGCATATCAACATTCCATTTGCAGAAGCATTGGAACAAATGCCCACCTATGCCAATTCATGAAAGATATCTTTCACGAAAACGGAGATTGGGAGATTACGAGACAGTAGCATTAACAGAAGAATGTAGTGCCATCATTCAGAGGAAACTTCCCCCGAAGTTGAAAGATCCTGGCAGTTTCACTGTTCCTTGCGTCATAGGAGAACATAACTTTGGTAAGGATTTGTGTGATTTAGGTGCCAGTGTTAACTTGATGCCTTCTCTATTTTCAGGAAATTACAGTCTCTCTACAATGCCAACTTCAATCTCTCTACAACTTGCTGATAGAACACTCGTATTTCCAAGAGGCGTAGTTGAGGATGTGCTGGTCAAGGTTGACAAATTCATTTTCCCAGTAGATTTTATTGTCATTGATATGGAAGAAGACGCTGACGTGCCAATCATCCTTGGGAGACCATTCTTGGCTACAGGTCGAACCATTATTGATGTACAAAAAGGAGAACTAACCATGAAGGTACAGGACCAAGAAGTAACATTCAATGTTTTCAAGGCCATGAATTTCCCAGATGATGAAAAAAAGGAGGAATGTTTCAAACTTGATGTGATACACAGTACCATTCAGAACTTTGATGAAAGACAAAGTTCTACTGACAAACTTAAAATATGTCAATTGCCTGTGGAGCCTAAAGATAAAGCGTCTTTTGTATAAAGAAGCCAATTCTTACTTTACAAGCAACGGAAGAGAAAAAGTTCCACCAGCTCAGCGAATTGGAGGAATTTCATAATCAACCTTTTGAGGATGCCAAATTGTACAAAGAAAAGGCCAAGAAAAGACATGATGAGAAGTTAGTGCGCATACAACTGGAACCAGGGCAGAAGGTACTGTTAAACAAATCATGGGTGAAATTCTTCCCATGTAAGCCAAAATCACGGTGGTCAGGTCCATTTGTGATCACCAAAGTTTTACCAAATAGAGCGTTGAGATTGAGATACATGATCCTGACGCTAACAAAACTTTCAAGGTTAAAAACAAGCGTGTCAAGCACTACTGAGGAGAATCATTTGGCGACAAAAAGAAAGTGTTACACTTTCAGATCCAGCTTAACGTTCGAGAAGCCAAGTCTGGCTGACGACTTTAAACTTAGCGCTAGCAGGGAGGCAACCCATGCAATTTGTGTATATATTATGATTTGGTGTGTTTATTTTTGTGTGTTAGTCTTTGCAGGTTTAGTCATTTCAAGATGGAAGATGCTCTCGCAAATCTTCACAAGCAATTTCCTTCTCTCCCTCAAAAATCTCTGATGAAAGTTTACAAAGCTCGCTTAGAACGAATGAGATTATTGATGATCAAAGGTATTTCTACTGACATTCGTTGGATTATTGAAGCACGGGTCCGATTGGCAGGTGAGTCTTCTGACTCTTTTATTTCACATCTGCCTGGTTTAGGAAAGAGCACATATGCTAAAAAGAGAAGAGCCAAGAGAATGTGTGTTTGTTATAATGTGCTCGCATATTTTGTAATACTCGTTGTCGTTCTTTAGGAATGGTGTCTGATAACCGCGAAGATAAGATTAACTTCATTAGGGATGGCTTGAGTAAGGAGTCTTTGGATGACATATCTAAAACTCTTGAGACGCATCCCAGTGGATGTGTGTATCATGAAATTCGCATGTTATATGCACAATTCCAAAGGGAAAGACAATTGTTAAGTCTCGGGAATCTGACTCAAAAAGACCCTGTTTGCCAATTTATAAGAAATTGGATGGGAGCTTGTCCCTGACGCATAGACGTCAATCAAGCCGTTACTTTTCTTGTAAATATTATATCTCTTTGTTTCTTAATAATTGTGATTTGTTTTGTTGTTTTCTTTAATTTTCTCCGACAGGATCCAGACCTTTTTGACTATCACGATATTAATTCGCTACTAATCGTCCTCTGGAAGATACTTGTGCTATTTTTACTCACCCTTTTTCATGGTACTATAAATTCAGCCCATCATTGCACTTTTGAAGGCATCCAGAGTTGAGAAAGAAATACATAAAAAAAATGGAAGCCACTTCAAGAAGACGAGTTGAAAACATCTGTGTGTTTTGTGGTACTAGTGTTGGTACTAAGCCACAATACGTAGAGGCAGCACAAGAATTGGGTCGAGTCTTAGCAGCAAGGAATATGCACTTAATATATGGCGGAGGAAATCTTGGACTAATGGGGATCGTTTCAAAGGCTGTACAGGAAGGAGGCAGTCACGTTTTGGGAATCATCCCAAAACCCTTGGCAGAGGCAAATCTTATTGGATCATCAAACGGAGAGGAACTGATCGTGCCAGGTATGTCTGAACAACTGGTAGAAATGATTAACTGTGCTGATGCTTTTATCGCTTTGCCAGGTGGCTTGGGTTCATTGGAGGAAATTTTTATAGTTCTATCTTGGGCGAACCTGAACATACACCAGAAACCGCTTGGACTGTTTAATGTTGATGGATTTTATGATTTTCTTTGTGTGTTTTTGATGATGATGCCGAAGAAGAAATGGTTCGTGTCAAAAACCTGTGAAAGAACTCCTCTTTACGCCAGAACTGCTCCGGATCTAATAGACCAACTCATAGCCTATGAACCACAAGTTGACCCTATCCTTTCAAAGATAAATTGGTCTGAGGACGATCGTGGTAAGAGGCGTAGGATTAATCTGGATCTTAACCTTTAATTTCCTGTAGATTTTCAGCTAACCGGGTACGACCTTTTAACTCTCCTTTTACTGTTTAAGACATTGGGGACAATGTCTCATTTAGGTTTGGGGGAGGGAATAGTTGATCAGTACTTTGTTTTTAGTTTGTGTGTTGTTTTTATTTTTAGTCCCAAAATTTTCGAAAAAAGCCAAAAAACAATTGAAAATTTTCATAAAATTACAAAAAATATTTTGACTAAAAAGTGAAATTGGTAAGAGATAGCTGAGTAAGGAGTTCCACTCCTGAGACGTATCTAAAACCATTTTGAAACAAGTTAATTTTTGTTTATTTCATTTTGAATTATTTAATTTGTGAATTCTCCATAAAACGGACTAAAATGGATCTTCATATGCTCAGTTGACAGGTATTATCAACATATATAGTAACATACAGACATGAGTTAAAATTGAAAAGTTTGTAATATTCAGTGCTCTATTTTAATTGGAGGAAACATCTCAAAACGCAATGGAGTAAAAAAAAAAAAATCTGAGATCCTAGTTATTAAGTCTGTAAGGGTTTTTTAACACCTAGTGCCCTAAAACCAACTGGTTTGGGAGTCACTGGCCCAAAGCTCACTACATGGAACAAAGATGCTGAAAAAAATATATATCTGAAATCTGAGTAATTAAGTCTGTAGGGGTGTCTTAACACCTGGTGCCCTAAAGCCAACTGGTTTGGAGCCACCGACCGAACACTCGCTACATAGACGGAAGGTATTGTATATAAATAAAAAAAAAATAAAGAAAAATCAGAAAAATTATTCCATTGCTACAAAAAGGGTGAAATCTGATAGAACTTTAGGACAAAATATTACTCTCTTATCAACTGCACTTATGACTGTTGTGGACAAAAATAAGTTGTTTAATATCTTTGTTGCTATGTATATGAAGAATGGTAAAAATAATCGGAGAATTTACTTATTAAGTAATTTAGAATAAAACAAAACAACTAGTAACTTGGAGTAGAAGTTTCATCTGATTAGTCACTAACATATTTATTCTCTTTTCTCTTGTCTTTTTGCTTTTGTGTGCATTAGTTTTATTACTTTTTTACTTTTGTAAAATGTTTGTGGGTATCATTGCTGTAAACCCTCACGAGACTACAACTCGTCCACTAGGGACACCTAGGGGTTTAAAGGCTTGTTGCATATGTTAAATGCAACTGTGATCCCTACGAAAGTGGCTTAGTTAATTTATTTATGTTATATTATGTTTTGCTCGAGGACTAGCAAAATGTTAGGTTTGGGGGTGTGATAAGTAGTAAATCTATCACTATTTCCCACTCATTTAACCTAATATTTTGTATAGTTTCTTGAGTTTTGTGAACGTTTTGATGTGTTTTGTGTTATTTTGTTGATAATAAAGTTTCAGGACATTCTGGAGGTGATTTGGGCCAAAACAGTGAAAATTGGACAAAAGGACATTTCAGTAAATTGTCAGCATCGCGACGCCAAGACCTTCCGCGTCGCGACGTCTAAAATGCGCCGAACATTGCTAACGTACGCCGGGTCCAAAAATCAGAATCTGAGAAAAGTTTGACTTCGCTAAAATGCACCGTGCCACGTGTCACCATCACAGCCGATCTGCTAACATGCACCGTGCCACGTTTCAGCATCCTACGGTGCCGAAAGTCATCATCGCCACGTGTGCCACGTGGAATCCTACGTGTCCCCATGTCATCAGCTATGTCAGCAAGTCAACAAGTCAACATTGCCACGCGTCGTGCCACATCATCATCAGCTAATCAGGAAGTGCCACGTGTCGCAATCCTGCGGTGCCGACAGTCTCTTTCCCACTTGTCGCCACGTCACCTCCACGTCAGCGCCACGTCAGCATCAATCATGGAGTATCTTATCCTTATCTGACACGTGACGGATAAGAATCTCATCCAACCAATCAGAAGCCGCCACGTGTCACAATAATTGAAGCCCAACCACCGCGCCACGTGTCACCTTATCAGCTTATCCAGAATCTTCAAACCGGCGAACCAGAGCGTGCCACGTCGACAAAAGCTGGCGTAGAGACGCTGAGGGCTCTGGCGTCGCGACGCTGGAAGCCTACTGAGGCCTATAAATTGAGCTCGAGATTTCAGAATTCATTGCACCACTCTCTCTCTTATATTCTATCTAAAGAGAGAGTTTCTCTCTTTACTTTCTTTTAATTTTTAGTTTTTTAGTTTTGTAATTAATTTTAATTACATTTTGTAATAATAGTAATTTACTTGTTTTTTACTTTTTACAATTTTTACTATTTACCATGAGGAGGTAACTTCTCCAGCTAGGGTGAAAGGTAATTCTTTTACTGTTACTATTTAGATTAATCTCCCTTAAAATAATATATTCATTATTTAAAATATTGACTTAAAAAGGATACCGCCAGATTGGTCGGTTGGTAATTCATTTTAATCAGGTTTAAACGTGACTAATAAAGGATACCGCCAGATTGGTCGGTTGGTAATTTAAATTTGGTTCCGCCTTTATGGCTGGTTGGACTTAATTTGACTTAATCAGGTTACCGCCTATATGGCTGGTTGGAAAAAGAATCACAAGTTTATATATTATTTTATGGTAGATATCTAAATTAGTAGTAGTAAAAGTAATTCCTTTTACCTTAGCATTTTATTTTATTGTAATTCACTTTTCAATATTTACTTTACCGCATTTTTACTTTATGTCTTTTATTTTCAAGTTTTTACTAGCCCTAGTTATGTGTTGTAACTAAATTAGTTATCTGGGGTGTGATGACTTTTAATATCACCGTTTTATAAGGGGTAGATTATAGCTTGGGTAATATAAAGATTTATTTATTGAGTCTTAATCTTAATGTTTGTTCATTAACTGGCCATTAATAAAATTGATCTGGTAAATCTAAAATGAACTAGACATAGGAATTTTTTGTTTCAGCTTTAGACTCAATAGCCCACGATCTTCCTTGAGGATAGATAACCCTTTAATAGATTTCCTTACGGGATAGGAATATACCTGTCGGGCGGGGGTAGGCATAATTGGAACTTAAACTTAATGAATCCAGATAATTTGGTTGACATAGACATATGGTTCAATTGGGTTAAACTGGGTATTTGTGTTGACCATCAACAGAGGCTTACACATAATTTAGTGTTCCAGGTTAATAAATCAATATTAACCAACTTTAAGATAACCACTTCATCTTTAAAATGATATTGGAAGAAATCACAACCCTAGATAGTTTTTAATGTTGAATTTTCTTAAAACCTATTTTCGACAATTTTATTTACTTGCTTTTAAATTTAGAATCGTCATCATTTCAAATCAATCAATCAACCTGTTAGATACTAGTAATCATTTGACCTCATAAAATTAATAGTTTTGATATTAAGTCCTCGTGGGATCGATATTTTTATACTTCTTGAACGATACGTGCGCTTGCGTTATACGTGTGTGTTTACGCCGGTCAAGTGGTTGATAGCATTTAATGCTATTTTGGACCAAAATTTTGTTGACCTTTTTGAAAGGCTTTTTACAAAATATTTGGTATATGTTTAATTGGTTTTTGAAAATCAATTAAGACATACACAACTTCCATCTCTCTCTCTTTTTACAAGTTTTTGGAGCCAAAAACTTCTCCCTCTCTCTATCGGCCTAGGGCCAATTTCTTCTTCTATTTTTCTGTCAAAAACCGAAACTCAATGAGAACCATGGTGATTTTGTGGAAAAATTACCAAGTGCTAGCACACCAAAGAGTACATACAAATGTGATAGGGAATTAATTTCATGAGCATGGAATCACCATCATCAAAAGCTTGGAGCTTGGAGCACATTTGGAGGACAATGACCAAAATTTTGAGGACCAAATTTCTGCCACTGCCGAGACCACCTTGGAGGGAGAAAAGAATTTTTGTTCTTCGTCGCATCGCCTCAACCGATCGATGTAAGTATTCCGCAAGTTCTTTGTGTATTCACATGTTGTTTCTTGCTTGATTCGATCCTCGGGACTTAGAGATTTCCCAACATTGGGACCAGCCAAAGTCCAAACACATGGGGGTAATAAATACTTTCTCTCTATTGTTGATGGTTACAGTAGGAAAGTATGGACATTCTTGCTAAAATCAAAGGATGAAGCTTTAGTAAAGTTTAAAGACTGGAAAGTTTTAGTAGAAAATCAATCCAGTAACAAAGTGAAAGTTCTAAGAACTGATAATGGCCTAGAATTTTGTAATACTGAGTTTGATAAATATTGTACTAGTAAGGGTATTTTGAGACATATGACAATAAGAAACACCCCTCAACAAAATGGCGTTGCAGAAAGAATGAATAGAACCCTATTAGAAAAAGTTAGATGCCTATTATTCTCATATGAACTTCCAAGGTCTTTTTGGGGTGAGACTCTTAACACTGCAACACATATAGTTAACCTTAGCCCTAATAGCTCCATCCAGTTTAAGAGTATTGAAGAAATCTGGTTTGGTAGAACTCAAAAACTTGCCCACCTGAGAGTGTTTGGCTGTGAAGCTTATGCTCATCAGTCCATAGGAAAACTTGAACCAATGTCACTTAACTGTGTTTTCTTAGGATACCAAGAAGGGACATAATGGTACATGTTATGGGAAAGAGAGTAGCCTGAAGTCAAAATTAAAGTTAGTAGGGATGTTATATTCAATGAACTTTGCTTTCCTTGTAAAACTACTAACAAGAATGCATGTGCTTTAGAAAAGGATCTAGCAGATTTTGATCTTGCAGGTGGAGCTCAGATGTAGGTGGAGCCAGGCTCATGAAGGACTGCAAAACAAGCTGTTGACAAGCCAGAGACGTAGACATCTGAGGACACTCAATCTAGAAGTGATAATCCTGAAGTAAACAGAAACGAAGTGACAGATATGCCAGAACAAAGTGAAGAGGACATATTGGATCAATTAGATCTGGCTCAGCAAAATGAATCATATGAGCAGCATGACGAAACACCACAAGACATATTGGCTAATTACCAACTAGAAAGAGACAGGAGTATGAGGCAGGTAAAACCTCCTTGATGTGATCCTAGCTGCACCTGGTTCGGTCAAGACCACAATTGATCCAATCCATGTGCCAGTTGGACCAATTACATGACACAGAGCTCGGAAGATCAAGGATGCTATGGCAGGCCTGGCCCAACATCATGTAGCTGAATTGAACAAGCAGGTTCGAGACCAATTGGACTTCAAGGAAGAGGGTTCAAGAGTTATGCACTTGACCCAAGTCATCGAGGAGCAGCATGGATCGATTTAGTTCGTTTAAAATTATTTATTTTTTATTTGCATGTATGGAACCAACTTGGACGACCGTTTTATTTATTATTTGGGTTAGTTTATTTTAGTAATTTATAGGTTCAAAATGGGCTAGAAATTAGGAATTGTGGGCTTTTAGTTGGTAATGGGTAGTTTAGGGCTATTTTAGTCTTTTGGCTCTCTTAGGGTTTGAGTATGTCATTATTTAAACTCAAAAACAACTCCTAATAAAGCACCATATAATTTTGAGCGTGAATAGTGAATTTTTTTGAGATTAAGAAAATTTTATCATCGTTCAGTGATTGAACAAAGACTTATAAAAGGGTTGGCATCCTTTGTGGCGTCCAATTTGCTGGCAAAATTCATCCGAGACTATTTCCAAGGGTTTTCAAGGACAGATTCTTTGGGGGTCTACGGGATCTTGGATAGAGTTTCGTCTGTTTCGTATCCTGTTTCGTATCAATTGGTTATTAGAGTCAGATTCATAGGTCTGACTATTAATTTCTTTTCTTTCATCATTACTTTTAGCAATTCGGGTTGTATTTTTTTTATTTTGCTTATCGTCTTGCGTTTGTCAATTTAAAAAAAAAAAAAAAACCACCTTTAATCAGACTCACACCAGATCTGATTTGACTTTGCGTGTCTCAGCCAACCAAAAAAAAAAAAAAACCAATTGTCAATCCTCACGTCCATCAACGATTCAAGTGACAAACAGCATATACTTTAGGGCTTGGGCATTTTTATTACTATTCTGGACATATTGCTTGGTCTGTGAACAAAAAAAATAAAAAAACAAAAAAAAAAAAAAGAACTGGTTCACGCCTGCAAAGAAAAAAAAAGAAAAAGAAAAGAGATATCAATTTCACGCCTGTGCATGTTGAACCTTGAAAGTTGTTGATCATTATACTTGATTGGCGTGAAAGCGCAAAAAAAAAAAAAAAAAAAAAAAAAAAAAAAACAAATTGATCTTGTTTATTTTATTGCTTTTGCACTCTAGTTTTTAGGTTTTATTGATCGAGTATCGTCGTTGCTTCTTGATTCACGTCTTATATTACTTAATACCCTTATTCCTTTGATTTCTTGTGGATTTTGCTGACTTTTTGGACTACACACGGATTTTGCAATCCATTGGTGGTTAGCGTTCGACATTGAACGGAGGTAATTTTTCGAAGAGAGTGTTTGAGAGTGAGTGAAACACGAGAGTTCGTGAGGTTTTCTTTGTTTAATTTATTTATTTCTTGTTATTACTAATCTGTTTGTTAATTAAGATGGCAGAGAAAGATATGGACATCGATGGGAGGTTTAAAACCATGGAGCAGAATATGGCTGAGTTCCGGGAGATGTTTGGAACTATGAATGCGGCAATAGAGAGGTTGTCGAGGGAGGTTACTAGTCTCCAATTCTCTAGTGTTCAGAAGCAGGTTGAGGGGCCACAACAATCTAGGCAGGAACAGGCAGAGCAACAACCACATAGGGTACCTATACATGAGTTTGAGGCAAAGAATAATCTGGATGATATGGAGGAGTTGGATGAGTTCGAAGATGAGGAGGATAGGAATAGGCCACGGGATAGGCGGTATGAGAGGAGATATGACAGGCGGGATAAGAGGTTTGATGAGCGGAGAGGTTTTCAGAGAGGAGATAGAAGGGCCTATGGGGAGAAAATAGGCGATTTGGTGATAGATTTGGTGACAGATTTGGAGATAGATATGAGAGAGATGCATATGATGAGCATAATTATGACTATCGGAGGGAGCCTGACAGGAGAGATCATGGTAGGAGAGATGATATTGATGGTGACCTAGGCATATCAAGATGAAAATTCCATCTTTCCACGGTAGAAATGATCCAGAGGCAACTTGGACTGGGAAATGAAGATTGAGCTAATCTTTAATTGTCATAGGTATTCTGATGAGATGAAGGTGAAGTTGGCTGCAATTGAGTTTACATACGCCTATGTGGTGATTTGGTGGGATCAGTTGGTAACTAATAGGAGGAGGAACCACGAGAGGCCAGTTGAGACTTGCAAGGAGTTAAAGCCCTTATGCGTAAGAGGTTCATTCCAAGCCACTATTACATAGAGTTATATCAGAAGCTACACCATTTGTATCAGGGTTCGAAGAGTGTTGAGGACTATCATACAAAGATGGAGGTAGCAATGATTAAGGCGAATGTGGTGGAGGATAGAGAAGCCACGATGGCTCGATTTTTAGGAGGGTTAAATAAGGAGATTGCGAGTGTAGTTGAGTTGCATCATTATGTGGAGTTAGAGGATATGCTACATATGGCGATCAAGGTAGAAAGACAGTTGAGGAAGAAATCCGCATTTAGATTCACTGCACATGGAACTTCTGCTTGGAGAGGGAAGTGGCCTAGTAATGATCGGAGAGATGAGGGTTTCAATAAGCCCAAGGCTGATGGTGGTAAGGGAAAAGAAGTGGAGGCAGGTAGGTTTAAGGTTAAGTCTGAAGTGGTAATTCCAAAATCCAAGGAGGTAAAATGTTTTAAGTGCTTGGGTATAGGACATTATGCATCACAGTGCCCCAACAAGCGAACACTAATAATGAAGGATGATGGTAATATCGATTCCACAGATGAGGAGGTGGAAGATGAGATGCCTGCGTTAGAGGATGCTAATGATGTGAGGGAGCATCATACCCACTGGATAACCTGTCGTTTGTGTCTAGAAGAGCATTGACATCACAGATAGTCGAGGAGGAGACCGAGCAGCAGAGAGAGAATATTTTTCATACTAGGTGTAGCGTGAATGGGAAGTCATGTAGTATGATCATAGATGGGGGTAGTTGCACCAACGTGGCTAGCACATCATTGGTGGCAAGATTGAGATTGTCATGTTTAGCACATCCTAAGCCATATAGGCTACAGTGGCTTAATGAGTGTGGGGAGGTCAGGGTGACCAAGCAGGTATTGTTGACTTTTACAATTGGACCTTACACGGATGAGGTGTTGTGTGATGTGGTACCAATGCAGGCAGGTCACATACTTTTGGGGAGGCCTTGGCAGTTTGATATGAAGGTGATACATGATGGGTTTCGAAATAAATATTCTTTCCAGCATAAGGGCAAGCCCATTACATTATACCATTTGACACCAAAACAGGTCCATGATGATCAAGTCAAATTGCAGTTGGAAAGAGAAGGAGAGAGAGAGAGAGAAGCTGCATCCTTGGGGGGTAAGAGTGATAATAGTGAGAAAATAGGATCTAAACCTGAGAGTGGGGGAAACACTGAGATTAGAACCGAGAGTAAACCCAAGGGAAATGGGGCTGAGAGAGAGAGTGAGAAGAAAGGGAGAGTGAAAATGAGTTTTTATCTTGGTGATGTAGAAGTGATGAGAGCCTACAAAACTAGCAAAATCATGTTGTTACTAGTGTATAAAGACACACCACATTTTTCTTTACTTACTAACACTAACAATTCACTTCATGTTTCTATTTCTTCTCTTTTACAGGAATTTGAAGACGTACTCATGGAGGACATCCCAAATGGGCTTCCACCCATTCGAGAAATAGAACATCAGATTGATTTCATGCCTGGAGCTGTCATTCCTAATAGACCCGCATATAGGAGTAATCCTGAGGAGACCAAAGAACTTCAGAGGCAAGTTGAGGAGCTGATGGAGAAGGGTTATGTACGAGAGATTATGAGCCCGTGTGCAGTACCGGTGTTATTAGTGCCTAAGAAGGATGGTACATGGCGTATGTGCGTGGATTATCGTGCCATCAATAATATCACGGTAAAGTATCGACATCCCATTCCTAGACTAGATGATATGTTAGATGAACTACATGGATCTAAGATTTTCAGTAAAATTGACCTTAAGAGTGGATATCACCAGATTCGTATGAGAGAGGGTGACGAGTGGAAGACCGCTTTTAAAACTAAGTATGGGTTGCATGAGTGGTTAGTAATGCCTTTTGGTTAGACAAACGCCCCTAGTACTTTTATGAGACTTATGAACCATGTGTTGCATGCATGTATAGGGAAATTTGTAGTGGTATATTTTGATGACAT
Source organism: Zanthoxylum bungeanum (assembly GCA_019454045.1). Taxonomy (NCBI): domain Eukaryota; kingdom Viridiplantae; phylum Streptophyta; class Magnoliopsida; order Sapindales; family Rutaceae; genus Zanthoxylum; species Zanthoxylum bungeanum. The sequence goes on from SKCR01042598.1 coordinate 166,774, forward strand.
ATTAGTATACAGTAAATCTTTAGATGAACATGTAGATCATTTGAAAAGTGTGATTGATATTTTAAGAAAAGAAAGATTATTTGCTAATTATAAGAAATGCACATTTTGCATGGATAGAGTCGTTTTTCTTGGTTTTGTAGTGACTGCAGATGGCATAGAGATGGACGAGGAGAAAGTTAAAGCGATTAGAGACTGGCCACCACCTACCACAGTGTCGGAGGTACGGAGTTTTCATGGATTGGCAAGTTTCTACAGGCGTTTTGTGAAGGACTTCAGTAGCATAGCAGCACCATTGACTGAGGTAGTCAAGAAGACCGTTGGATTTCAGTGAGGTGAAACTCAAGAGAATGCTTTTCAGACTATTAAGGAAAGGTTATGCAGTGCACCAGTTCTCGCACTACCTAATTTTGAGAGCACATTTGAGATAGAGTGTGATGCAAGTGGCATAGGTAGTGGGGCAGTATTGATGGAAGAGTTGTATGCACTTGTGCGAGCATTGGAGACTTGGCAGCATTACCTATGGCCTAAGGAGTTCGTTATACACACAGATCATGAGAGTTTGAAACACCTTAAAGGGCAAGGAAAACTGAACAAGAGGCAGCTAGATGGATGGAGTTTGTAGAGACATCTCCTTATGTCATTCGCTATAAACAGGGTAAGGAAAATATAGTTGCAGATGCCTTGTCACGCATGTATGTTTTACTTACTTCTTTAAGTGCAAAAATGTTAGGGTTTGAATTTATTACAGATCTTTATGCATGTGATGTGGATTTTTGTGATATATATGCTACATGTATTAAATATGCATTTAGTAAATTCTACCAGCATGAGGGATTTCTGTTTAGAGAAAATAAGTTGTGCATTCCTTCTTTTAGTATGCGTGAGCTATTAGTGAGATTGGCTCATAGAGGCGGACTAATGGGACATTTTGGAATTAGTAAGACCCTAGAAACCTTAAAGGAGCATTTTTACTGGCCTAGGATGAAGCGCGATGTCGAGCAAATTTGTGATCGGTGTCTCACTTGTAGAAAGGCCAAATCTAGGGTGAAGCCTCATGGATTATATACTCCATTACCTGTACCTAGTGAACCATGGGTAGATATTTCGATGGAATTTGTGTTGGGTTTACCTAGGACTAAGCGAGGTAAGGATTCCATTTTTGTAGTGGTTGATAGATTTAGCAAGATGGCACATTTCATTGCATGCCATAAAACTGACGATGCCATTAACATATCAGACTTATTCTTTAGAGAGTAGTACGACTATATGGGATTCCTAGGAGTATAGTTTCTGATAGAGATGTCAAGTTCTTGAGTCATTTCTAGAAGGTTTTGTGGGGTAAGTTAGGGACTAAATTACTTTATTCTACTACGTGTCACCCTCAAATAGATGGATAGACAGAAGTAGTCAATAGGACCTTGACTCAGTTGCTTTGGACCATAGTCACTAAGAATTTAAAATCATGGGAAGAGTGTTTGCCATTCATAGAGTTTGCATACAATAGGTGCATTCATTCTTCAACTTCATATTCACATTTTGAAATTATATATGGTTTTAACCCACTAACACCATTGGATTTATTGCATTTGCCTGTTGAGGAAAGAGTAGGTTTAGATGGGAAAAAGAAAGCAGAATTGGTGAAACAAATACATGATAAAGCACTTGAACACATATTACGGAAAAATGAGAAGTACGCTTCTCATGCGAATAAAGGTCGTAAACGCGTGGTGTTTGAGCCTGGTGATTGGGTTTGGTTACACATGCGTAAGGAAGTGTTTCCGGCTCAACGAAGATCCAAGCTTCAACTGTTGGTGATTCTAAGCATCCCAAGATCAATAATCAAGCATGAAACACATGTGAATACATAGAGGAGTCGCAGAATACTCACATCGATCGGGTGAGCGATGGCTGTAGGCAACAAAACTTCACATTCTGCCCTTGGACTGCTCACGGCAGTGAGCACTATCACAGCTCATTGTTTCGGCCATTGGAGGTCTTCTTCAAGCTCCAAGCTTCGTCGAACGATTCCCGGCTCAAGGGTGGACTTCCCTATCACCTTCGCATCACTTCGTAGTGTGCTAGCACTCCCGATTTTGCCACAAAATCTCAACTTTTGCTTCCCTTTTCTTCTTCAAACTCGGTAGTTAACTGCCAAAAAACAGAAGGAAAAGGCCCTCCAAGGGCGTGAGAGAGGGAGAGAATTTGGAGGAGAGAGAGATAAAATTGTGTAATGAATTTTGCTTTTAAGATTTGTGTACCTAATACACAATTGATTTTCAAAAAATCAATTAAATCTTTTACCAAAAATCAAATGGAATTTAAGTTTGCCAACTACCACCATCAATCCATCAATCAATCAAATCAAGTGACAAGTTGTCACATCACTCAAAGTGACTAATGATTTGACGCTTGATTTAACGATTTTTTCGTTGCGACGTAATAAAATGATTACGCCTAGCGAAGTCACTATTCATGTCGCTAACGAATTAATTCTAAATTAATTCGTTCGCCCGAATTAAAATCTAACCGCGTCGTAATCCAATTTCGTTTAATATATCGAATATATTAATTAATCGATTAATTCCAAATTAATCATTATCTCTCTTTAATTGATATTTTATCCCAGATAAAATATCTCCGCAATTAATCCCAGATTAATTCTCTCTAATCTTATTAATCCCAGATTAATTAAAGTGTGAGTCATACGTCATCGGTGAATCTTTGGGAAGTAACCCATGAGATCCCCGGATATGTTGGCAGTAAATTCGGTCGTCGGACTATCCGAACACGTAAGTACCTCGTACTACGTTTATACTGAATTATAAGACAAGGTTGACTTCTAGCAAAGCGTCATGCCTACCCAATTCTCCGGAAATATCCTTACAGGAATAAAGGATCTATATCAGGCGTAGTATACGTAGTATTGCGTATTGCTGTCCAGTAGCGGATGATCACATGGGAGGCCTGGGGCTGGTACAGTGTCTGCCCTGTACGAAGCATATATCGGATTACAAGCAACTAGTCTCTTTAATATCGGATAATCATGAACAAGTCATATTATCCGGACGGTTGCAACCTTTTTAGAGAACCAGTTCTGTATCCATACGCGATCATAATCTCCATATGACTGGAGTGACACTTCCGTCTTGACATCACACCCAACACACTACGATTCTCAATATACCCAGCATTGGCGTACACAGAACCTGTTAAAGCCCTGGACGACTGCAACCAAAGTATATTGATTGTCGCAAGTATTAGCGGTGCAAGTCTCATGTTAAGACCAAATACACCTACCCTGATTCAGACTTCCATAGACACATAGTCATACTACCAATGGAATTCCGATGGGGTCTATCCAGAGCGAAGCTGTTTCCCGTACCATCGGTGAAACACAACCTCCTATTACACTTAGAATTAATTCGTATACCTAAATATACGAGAACTATGCCATTGTGCCCTCACAATGCGCACAAGTGTAATACTAGTCTTTTACGCATTCATCGATGTCCAATCTCGATAATTCTCTGACTAGGGATATTTAATGATTTATCCTTCGTGGATTGATACTGTCTCATATCATTCTCAATCCATGAACAAATCACAGGGACCTCCATCATTTATACATCTAGGTGATCTAATCACAAATGATAATAGTGCAATCTCCTTTATCACATAGTTAATTTGTACAACAACACCATGATCTTTACAAATAGTGACGCTATGGGTCATAATTGTCCAATAATCTCCCACTTGGCCTATAGCCATTCACTCGAGTGTCTTAACACCCAAACTATGTACGGTTGGCTCAAACTGCTGAGAAATGCTTTCGTCAGCGGATTTGCATGATTATCGTCTTATGCGATTTATACGATCATCACATCACCACGATGTATGATCCGAACGAATCAGATGAATATCGAAGTATGTATATAGATCGTTGATGAGACCATTAATTCTTTAGCTTGTGCTGACGCCTATCTCAGCAGCTAACCGGACTATATCTAGTCTAATTAGATTTATTATCGATCCAAATGGCTTTTATTGCCGCCTCAGCTGCAACAATAACCCGCATTTGTTGTTTATTCGGTAACAGTATCTTGCTTGGAATATTTCCAGCTCACTGTACCGTTATTCAAACTTTGTAGTACCGTTTGCGACTTTTAGTCGTCTTATCGATTTAGGAAACTTGCAGTAGTGATCCCAGTCACTTCAAGTTCTCCTTCTCCATATGACTAAGATAGCATCATTAGTTCTCTAAGATACTATGGATGTTCTTAACATCAATCCAGTGACTATCACATGGACTGGCCTGATTGTGACTCCATATGCTCAAAGTGTATGAGACACCAGGTCGCGTACATTTTTCAATGTACGATTTCTCGGAGAATTTTATCGAAAGGCAAGCTTTCACCGATTGTTATGGGAATATCATTTCCAAGAAATGAAGTATTATCATTATTTTATAGGATAGCCACTGTCAGTGCGCTCCCACTAACCTTCTTATATACACAAGAATCATTTTCGTTTTGAATTAAATCATAAACTATTATGATTACATCAAAACGATAATTGCAAGAACCTATGCTTGCTTCAATCCAAACATGGATCGAATAACCGCAAACCTTATTTGCTAGTTTTGGTAGGACAAAATCGACAGGATGTTGTAAACATCCTCCAAAAGGTTTCCTTTTCAGGAAAGCGATTTTCCCATAAAGCTGACATATTTCACACATGAAACATGCAGCTTTAGCAAGCATAATCCAATGGATTTACCGTGGCAACAGGTAAAAGGTTTAATCGTAATCAACACAATGTTGATAACGATACCTTTCCGCTAAAAGCCTAGCTTTACACGTTGGTATGTTGCCATCCATGTATGTCTTCCTTGAAGACTTTTATAGTACCAATAGGCACAATGTCTTGCGGTACATCAACTAGTATCCAAACTTGTTGATATATATAGAATCCATTTCGGATATCATGACACTTTGCCATAATAGGAAGTCGATACCTTGTATCACTTCCTCATACGTAGTCAGTTGGTATACCTCAATAAGATTGACATCTTTTCGAGGTGAGATCAGAAACCCATACCCCAGGTTATTTTCTGACTCTCTCCGACATACGCGGTTCTTGTGTATACGAAGATTAATGGTAGTTTCACCATTGATGAACTATTTGTGTTCCATTAGGACTCGGTGTCTGGAACAGTATTACTCAGATTTTTCATCGAGTTTTACTATCCTCCCACTTACCACTGCATATCGGTATTCCTCTTAGGAAAACCACATGGTGAGCAACAATCTAATAGTTCTCGCGTGAGTTGTATAAGTACAATATTTTGGTATCCCTATGATAACCTACAATTGGCACTTATCCAATTTGGGTTTTAGTTTGGTATCATCCAAACATATGCCTAGCATACCCAAATGTACAGGAATAAGAAACCTGGTTTCTTTCCCGTTCATATCTAATATGAAACTTGTCAAACTGATTTTATGGAACCTTATTCTAAATAAGTTCTGCACTGTTTATGCTTATCCGTTGAAGGAAATTGTAGCTCAGAGCGACTCATGATTAACCTTATCATGTCTAACATAATTCGGTTACTCAGTTCGGACACACCGTCAAATTGACGTGTTCCGGGAGGAGTCCTCATTGAAAGAATACTTTACTCTTTCAAGTATATTAGAAACTTATTGCTTAAGTATTTTCCATTACGGTCCCACCGTGACGGTTTAATACTATAGCCGATATGTTTGTCTATTCGTGTCGAAACTTAAAAGTTTCCGATTTGTGTTTCAAAAGAAACACATAACCATAACGCGATGCCACATCCGTAAAGGTCACGAAATATTCATAACCACCTCTAGCCTAGCTAGACATGGGCCCACTTGCTTCACTATGAACTAGGGCTAACAGATTGGTGGCATTAACACTTTTACCAAGTAAATGTGTTATAGGCACTTTGCCCAATAAACTAGATTCGTAGACTTTATTTGATTGGAATCAAATCAGTCCTAGTACCCACTTTTCAAAAGTGCGGATATATGATTCTTGTTTAATTGTGTCCCAGACAACAATGCCACTATATTAGTTTCTTCTGATCAAATCAGTTTGAGCTATTTGTTTGTCATGTTATACGTTTGAGATTTATTTATATTCAAAATATAAATTCTGTTATTCACATCTAATGTGTTTATCTCAATATCATCTTTATATAATAAAACATTTTAGTGTTCTAGAATATAAAGGTTCACCCGCAACAGGTTATACACTGATATAGAGATAATGTATCTAGTCAAACTAGTTACATTATAACAGTCTCCTAATTTAGGTACACACCCGAGGGTAGTTCCTAAAATTAGGTATCTACGGTTAAAACAACGAATTTCGTCCCGTTTACAATTCGCAGATAAATCTCTATTGAAGTCAGTATCATGCTCATAGCAGATTCTGAACATCAATATATATATACATATATCACACTAAGTATCTAAAATCCAATTTTAATACTAGTAGTGAATATATTTATGATACACATATTTGAAGTCAGAGCCTTGCTCGTCTTCAATTCCTTCATGTCTGCTTTGTCCAAACGGCAGTCACGCTTCCCCGATCCCGTTTGCCACATTTAGGCAGACATTTTGGGATATGTCATTTATCTTCCCGGAAGACTATAATGATTTTGCCTTTACCCTTTTTCACATTCCAGTAGCCTTTGGCCAAGCCTCGGGTTTCTAGAATATCGAAGTAAAGTGTGCCTTGCGCTACTTGCCTAATTGCAAATTTTGACTTTATCTCATTGAGAATAGCCATTAACTCTCCAAGAGTTATGTATTGCAATTTTAGTACTTCTAAGATCTAAAATAGATCTATGAAGATCCTTTAATTTCATTATCATACTTTAAGGATCTAATCCTTAGTTCTGATTCAGAAATTAAGGAGTCTACTGCGACAAGCTTAATGGATTAAGCACTAAAGTTATCATCACATAAATCTTCCAAAGATTATGCTCTACTATTTTCTTAACTCCGGGCTTAGGCCTAATATGTTATTTATCAAATAAAGTAACTTATTAGTTTCCAGGACCATCCTGAAATTTTATTCCCATTTGAAAATTAAACCATTTAAATACATTTTCCTTAGGATTATGTTTTAAATGTCAATCTTTCAATTTCTATCTTGATTTAATAGTCCAACTATTTAATCAACGATTTAGGTACTATTTATGATAATGATTACAATAGTCCAACTATTTAATCAACTATAATTTAATAGATTAAAATCAATTATATTGATTACTATAATCCAATTGTAAAATCAACTATAAATGAATAGTTTGAATATAGTCCAACTATTTATTAAAAACAACATTTAAAATATTAGTCCAACTAACATTTAATTTATATGACGAATGATATTTGATTGAGCGCGTAAGGCAAGTAATTAAACGAATATTGCAAATTCAATTCTTGCCTCCTACTATTTTTCGGTGTGAGCTCTAACCCTCTGTCGAGTACTCGGGAAACCGTGTTTCCTAGTGGGCTAGGATCCCGTTAAATATCACACAATTTTGACTTTGGCCAACAAATTGTATGATAATTAACTAGGTAGATCTCTAAGATCGATTGGATCCAATCTAATTCCTAGATCCGGTAGGGGGACATCCAAGTCCGAAACATATATCTTATATATGCCAATACATCCAATGTATTACCTAACCTTTTTCCTCTGAATCAACTAAGTCTTGGCTTTGGCACAACAAACTTAGTGATCTCAGTTAAGCGCGACTCATTGACCATGGAAAGCTTCGTAATCAATGTCGATGGACAAGAAGTGGTCTTGAATTTGGCCAACAAACCACAACTTGGACAAGACACCAATATGGAACAAAGCTCTCGTCATTCAAACACATCCTCGACGGACAAAGGCCTTAACTTTGGCCAACAAGCCAATGCCAGTCTCGGATCTTGAGTGAGAATCACTCAATGGAAGGAAAGACGCTTAATATTTTGCGAGGGTTTTTCGAGTGTAAATTGGCAACAAATTTATTATCTTTGTTAAGGTCTCATCATCATACACCCTTAAACATGCATTCTAAACACATAATAAAGCGCATATGAAAAAGTAATAATGATATGCGGATGGATACTTTACATAATGATCCTAGATCAAATCTCTCTCTTTTCTCTCTCCCGCTAGCACATGTATTACTTCTACCCGTTACACTACAATTCTAAAGAAACCTCATTTACATTGAGGGGAATAGGTGAGAAGAGAATACAAAGAATAAGGATGTGATAAGGCTGGACACGCAGGTCCAATTAATAAATCAAATTTATTACAACAATTTCTAAAATTGCCCCACCCATCTAATATCCATCCGATATACATTATTCATGCATCGCAGCCATGTATTCACACAAGCATGTTATCAATTAATCTAATCAAATTAATTAATCTGATAATTAGTGATCATCCAATGTTCAAACAACGATTTGATTTTGCTCGAGTCAAACTCGTTTTTGAGAATAAGTACTCAAAGTATGAATTCTCGAATTAAATTAAACTACACAATTAAATCCAATTCAATTTGTATTTAATTCTAATTCACTATTTAATTCCAAATTAAATACTACACTTTATAAATAAACCTTTACGATTTAAATTCCAAATTTAATCGTTACGGGTCTCAAAGCCCGATTAACGTCCAACGTCAATTTAATTAAAGTCCAATGGGCTTTTAATTAATTTCTTGAGGCGTGGCCTTTTGGTCAACTCAGGTCAAGCCCATAACCAAAGTCCAATCCGGGAGTTACCCCATAAGCCCAAAAATCAATTTAGGCCCATTAGGCCCAATTAAATTTTAAAGGTCCATTAAGTCGCATTTGGGCTTTATGGAGGCGGTTTTGGGCCCAATTGGATCCAATCCATTTGGCCTAAACCTAACTTAGTACAACTAAGCCTAATAACAACATTTCAAGCCCAATTTCCAAAATTAGCCCAATTCAATTAAATTGCCAAATTCCAAATTCCCAATTTAATTACCTAAAGTTCATAGCATTATTAATTACCCAAATCAATATTTCCAAAACACCAAATTTATACAATTAATCTTGCTCATTAATATTAAATCATGTCCAACACAATTTAATTAAAATCAAACCCAATTTTACATGCTCAAATTCTCGGCATTTGTGGGGAAATTATATCCGATTTGGTTTCAATCCAATTAATTCCACAATCGACATTAAATCATATTCCCGAATGATTTCCAACACATCCAATGATCAAAAATCAAAAAATCCCAAGACATATTTAGGGCATAGTATTCGGCCAAGCCTCAACAATTTGGGGAAAAATGATCCAATCCAATTTTCTTGAAATTGATCCAATCAATCTTCAATTCAACATCAATTAAGCATACGAAATCATACAATTTCATTTAAACATGATCAAAATCAATTTACCCAAATTTTAACCCTAAACTTTTTCATGCTTTTAACCATGCTCTGATACCATTGTTGGTGATTCTAAGCATCCCAAGATCAATAATCAAGCATGAAACACATGTGAATACATAGGAGGAGTCGCAGAATACTCACATCGATCGGTTGAGCGACGCGGTAGGCAACAAAACTTCACATTCTGCCCTTGGACTGCTCACGGCAGTGAGCACTGTCACACCTCACTGTTTCGGCCATTGGAGGTCTTCGTCAAGCTGCAAGCTTCGTCGAACGATTCCCGGCTCATGGGTGGACTTCCCTATCACCTTCGCATGACTTCGTAGTGTGCTAGCACTCCCGATTTTGCCATAAAATCACAACTTTTGCTTCCCTTTTCTTCTTGAAACTCGGCAGTGAACTGCCAAAAAACAGAAGGAAAAAGGCCCTCCAAAGGCGTGAGAGAGGGAGAGAATTTGGAGGAGAGAGAGATAAAATTGTGTAATGAATTTTGCTTTTAAGATTTGTGTATCTAATACACAATTGATTTTCAAAAAATCAATTAAATCTTTTACCAAAAATCAAATGGCATTTAAGTTTTCCAACTACCACCATCAATCCATCAATCAATCAAATCAAGTGACAAGTTGTCACATCACTCAAAGTGACTAATGATTTGACGCTTGATGGGACTAATGATTTGACGCTTGATTTGAGTTGGGTGTCGCACTCGAATTCGAAATGCGAATGCGCTCGCAAATAATCCCGGGCTCGGATTCGCTAATTCTAAATTAATGAATTTTTCGTTACGACGCAATAAAATGATTACGCCTAGCGAAGTCACCATTCATGTCGCTAACGAATTAATTCTAAATTAATTCGTTCCCCGAATTAAAATCTAATTTTAATTCCGCGTCGAAATCCAATTTCGTTTAGTATATCGAATATATTAATTAATCGATTAATTCCAAATTAATCATTATCTCTCTTTAATTGATATTTTATCCCAGATAAAATATCTCCGCAATTAATCCCAGATTAATTTTCTCTCTCATCTTATTAATCCCAGATTAATTAAAGTGCGAGTCATACGTCATCGGTGAATCTTTGGGAAGCGACCCATGAGATCCCCGGATATGTTGGCAGTAAATTCGGTCGTCGAACTATCCGAACACGTAAGTACCTTGTACTACGTTTATACTGAATTATAAGACAAGGTTGGCTTTTAGCAAAGCGCCATGCCTACCCAATTCTCCAGAAATATCCTTACAGGAATAAAGGATCTATATCAGGCGTATTATACGTAGTATTGCGTATTGCTGGCCATTAGCGGATGATCATATGCGAGGCCTGTGGCTGGTACATTGTCTGCCCTGTACGAAGCATATATCGGATTACGAGCAACTAGTCTCTTTAATATCGGATAATCATGACCAAGTCATATTATCCCGACGGTTGCAACCTTGTTAGAGAACCAGTTCTGTATCCCTACGCGATCATCATCTTCATGACTGGAGTGACACTTCCGTCTTGACATCACACCCAACATACTACGATTTTCAATATACCCAGCATTGGCATACACAGAACCTGTTAAAGCCCTGGACGACCGCAACCAAAGTATATTGATTGTCGCAAGTATTAGCGGTGCAAGTCTCAGGTTAAGACCAAATACACCTACCCTGATTTCGGACTTCCATAGACACATAGTCATACTACCAATGGAATTCCGATGGGGTCTATCCAGAGCGAAGCTGTTTCCCGTACCATTGGTGAAAAACAACCTCCTATTACACTTGCATGAGTATCCTATACCCAAATATACGAGAACTATGCCATTGTGCCCTCACAACGCGCACAAGTGTAATACTAGTCTTTTACGCATTCATCGATGTCCAATCTCGATAATGCTCTGACTAGGGATATTTAATGATTTATCCTTCGTGGATTGATATTGTCTCATATCATTCTCAATCCAGGAACAAATCACAGGGACCTCCTATCATTTATACATCTAGGTGATCTAATCACAAATGATAAGAGTGCAATCTCCTTTATCACATAGTTAATTTGTACAACAACACCATGATCTGTACAAATAGTGACGCTATGGGTCATAATTTTTCAACATCAACCTCTAGGAGATGGTCCCTTTCAAGTCGTCGAAAGGATCAATGATAATGCATATAAGCTTGATCTGTCTGGTGAGTATAATGTTTCTGCTTCATTTAATGTTTCTGATTTGTCCATTTTTGATGCAGGTGTCGATTCGAGGTCGAATCCTTTTCAAGAGGGAGGGGATGATGTGATCCTAGCTGTACCTGGTTCGGTCCAGACCACAATTGATCCAATCCATGTGACAGTTGGACCAATTACAAGACACAGAGCTCGGAAGATCAATGACGCTATGGCAGGCCTGGCCCAACATCATGTAGCTGAATTGAACAAACAGGTTCGAGACCAATTGGACTTCAAGGAAGAAGGTTCAAGAGTTATACACTTGACCCAAGTCATCGAGGAGCAGCATGGATCGATTTAGTTCGTTTAAGATTATTTATTATTTATTTGCATGTATGGAACCAACTTGGACGACTGTTTTATTTATTATTTGGGTTAGTTTATTTTTGTTATTTATAGGTTCAAAATGGGCTAGAAATTAGGAATTGTGGGCTTTTAGTTGGTAATGGGTAGTTTAGGGCTATTTCAGTCTTTTGGCTCTTGTAGGGTTTGAGTATGTCATTATTTAAACTCAAAAACAACTCCTAATAAAGCACCATATAATTTTGAGCGTGAATAGTGAATTTCTTTGAGATTAAGAAAATTTTATCATCGTTCAGTGATTGAACAAAGACTTATCAAAGGGTTGGCATCCTTTGTGGCATCCAATTTGCTGGCAAAATTCATCTGAGACTATCTCCAAGGGTTTTCAAGGACATGTTCTTTGGGGGTCTACGGGATCTTGGATCGAGTTTTGTCTGTTTCGTATCCTGTTTCGTATCACTCCTACCAGGTATAATTACTCAATTAATGATTTATACTTCTGTGCATTAATATCAAGCCATGATATAAATGGAATAGAACTTGCTAGCTTAGAAGAGGCATTGAGATCTACCCATAAACATGAATAGGAAGCAACCATGAAAGAAGAGATGTCTTCTCTTAGAAAAAATCAAACCTGGACTTTGGTTCCTAAACCTAAAAACCAGAAGTTGGTTGAGTGCAAGTGGTTGTTTAAGGTCAAAGAAGGAATACTGCCTAGTGACTCAGTTAGTTTTAAAGCCAGACTTGTAGCGAAAGGATTTACACAGAGGGAAGGGGTTGACTATAATGAAATTTTCTCACCTGTAGTTAATTTAAGACTATTAGGATGATGATAGCTTTAGTAGTTCATTATAACCTTGAATTATAACAATTAGATGTGAAAATGCTTTCTTGCATGGAGAACTAGAGAAGAGAAAATTTATATGTCTCAGCCGGTAGGTTTTGTAGATAAAAACCACCCTGAGTATATGTGCTTGCTCAATAAATCCTTATATGGCCTTAAACAGTCTCCTAGGCAATGGTACAAAAGATTTGATACTTTTGTGCTTAGTATTGGATTCGTTAGAAGTAAATATGATAGTTTCTTTTATTTCATGCTTAATGATAAATGTCATGTATACTTGTTATTGTATGTTGATGATATGCTTCTAATCTCTGAATCAATTTGTGCGATTTGTAAACTTAAGAAACAGTGAATTTGACATGAAAGACCTAGGTAGTGCAAAAAGAATTCTAGGTATGACCATTGATAGAGATAGAAGTAAAAAGTGTCTGAGAATACATCAGTCCACATATTTGTAAAAGGTAGCATCTAGGTTTGGGGTAAGTGGCTGTAAGCCGGTTAGTCAACCACTTCCGAGTCATTTTATTTTGTCTAAATCCCAAAGTCCTGCTAGTAGGTCCGAGATGATTAAAATGGAAAATATACCTTATGCAAATGCTATAGGTTCTGTGATGTATGACATGATTAGTACTAGACCTGATTTGTCATATGTTGTGTCTCTGTTGAGTAGATTTATGTCAAATCCGGGAGGGACACACTGGAGTGCTTTGCTGTGGTTATTAAGATACATAAATACAATAGTTGATTATGGTTTATGCTTTAAAAAAAATAACGTTTTAGAATTGGTAGGGTATGTGGATTCTGATTTTGCAGGTGACAGAGACTCAAGAAAGTCAACTACAGCATATTATTTCACTCTTGGTGGAAACTACATCAGCTGTAAATCAAGTTTGCAATCCTTAGTCACACTTTCAACTACTGAAGCTGAATATGTAGCCATAACTGATGTATTCAAGGAAGCCATGTGGCTTCAGGGTATTTTAACCGAAATACAACAGCTTCATGGGAAGACAGTTGTGTATTCTGACAGTCAAAGTGCGATACATTTGAGCAAAAATCCAGTACATCATGAGAGAACCAAGCATGTGGATGTAAAGTATCATTTTGCGAGGGAAATCGTCTCAAGTGGTAAGATTGATAACAAGAAGATCTCAACTGAGGATAACCCATCGGATATGGGGACAAAAATTATGACTACCACCAAACTCTCCCGCTGCATGAAGTTGTTGCATGTGGGGGCTGGCTGACCTTGCAGCCGACATGAACAATGATGGAAATAAGTGAGTTTGATGCACTAGCTTGACCCTAAAGCATGCAGATATATGGATGGAAGCGATGGATTTTACGACTTCAAGGTGGAGATTGTAAAATGTAAAGCCTTTCTTTTTTGTTTGTATGATGTGTCGGTTGTGGCCATCTTTTCAATCGACATGTCATTTGCCTTTAAAGGAGGAAGTGTGTTACACCAATTGTATGAGGGACACATGGCTCAATCTCCGCTGTTGCTTAATTTCTCTTTGCTCTCTATATAAAAGCTGATAGGGTTGAGAAGGATGAGTGACGATCGCGATTTCGTTTTGCTATACACTGTTCTTATTCTCATCTCTCTCTGAGTGAAATCCATAGGCCATGTATGTGTATTCTTGCTTGTAAGTCAGCTCTATTGGCCGAATCTTCTTGTTGAAAGATCTAAATGCAGTGGCTGAGTTTGTTGTGTGTAAGATTAGCACAGTAGAGTTTAGGGTTTCTGATTTTACTATGTTTTGGGGGAAATTGAGATTGTAAGAGGTGACAAAGATTTTTGTGTAATCTTGATATCATTTAGTGCAGTGCTCCTTGTTTCTGGAGTTCAACGTGGATGTAGTCTGAATCTTTCAGGCGAACCACGGAAAAATCTTGTGTTCTTGTGTGTGAATGATTTTTGGCTTGATCTTGTGTTGGGTGAACCGATTTCTTGTTGTTGATTAAAAGGAAATCTGAAACAGAGAATAAGTTTCAATACGTAACAGCTCAAGACCCCTTTTGTTGCACTCTATTTCACCCCCTTCCACTTGATTCCACTCATTCCATCAATCAAAACAATGAATTTTAAATATTTTAAATTACATTGTACTACATTCTATCTCATTCCATCAATCCAAACATAGCCTTAGATAAATGACAGATTTCACAATGAACTTTTTATTTATATAATTATAAGATATTTAAATGATTATATTTATAGAATTATTATTATTATTATTATTTTTTTGGTAATCCATGAAGATTATAAAATCCATGGATTATTTGTTTTAAAAATAAAATCCAAACGTATAGTTTTATTAGTGCATGTGACAATCATAACTTCAATTTGATATATATTTTTTAATTATTAATAAGGTGTAATAACTCTTGTGTAAATAAGAGATTTCATTACACTTTTTTACTCTATTAAATCCTTCAAAATCCATCATTAAATGAAATCCTTAAAAATTAATGAAATCAATGAACTTTTGAATATCATCGGACTTAAAAAACAACATGATTATTATTATTATTCTTAAAAAAAAACATTATGATTAAATACCCATAGATTTTGAAAGTACAAAATAATTTTATACAATCTAAATTAAATACATCCCCGTACACTATAGTGTTATAGGTTTGGTAATAAGTTTTATTATTAATTACAATTCCATTGTTGTATTTACAATTTATAGGTTAAGTCAATATATTTCACGCATAAGTTAAAAAGTGTAATGATAAATTTGGAATTGTATTAATAATAAAAATTACTTCCTAAATAAGAAAAAACTAAATAAAATAAAGTAACTTCCTAAATAAAACAAACCTAACTTAAGTAAAAGTTTTATTTTTGACAAAAAAATGAAAATTATTTAAAATAAAAGGACTAAATATAAATATAGTTATTTAAATTAACATGGTAATTATCAATCATGTAAAATATGTTTCATATCAGAAAAAATATTTAAATATTAAGTTAGAGTTAGGAATGTCAAATTTATTCGGATCCGGAAAAATCTGGACAATCATTAATAAAAATATGGATCCAGATATGAATTTAAAGATTCGTGCGGATCCGATATAGATTTAAGTGAATCTAGAATCTGGATATCCGAATACCCATATAATATAATAATAATTATTAAAAATTATTTTTATTTATGATTTTATTATAATTTTATACTTAAATTTATATTTTTTTTGATGTATTTTGAATTGTAAATGTTATTTCAAACTAAAATTACTATTATTTAGTTAGAGATATTATTTTATTTAATTTTAAGTATTTAAATTAAATAATTTAAAAATTAAAAAAAAAATTTGAATTTTTTACATATCCAAATATCCTTTGTATATTTTTGTGGATGCGGATGCAGATTCATTAAACATAATACAGATCTAGATCCGCAATTTACCATCCATAGGTAGAGTATTACTGTCATTTTTTAACTTTTCTAATTTAATCATGGAAATATTTCACATATTTTTATTTTTTTAATTTAATGGTGATTATACATAACATATAAAAATTTAATTTAAGACAATAAAAAGTCTAAAAGTTAAAATTTTCAATATGAGCATAATTGTTAGTATATTTTAAATTCTTAAAATTAAATTTGATATTTTTGTTAAAAATTTATATAATTCATATTTTTTGTTTAAATATTTTTGTAAGGTTAATTATCAAAATTGAATACGGATAAAAATGTCAACTTCTATTACTAATTAAGTTAGAGGGATGTTGAGGTAATTTGTAAATTATAGGGATTTAATGGGCTTTAGAGCCAAAATATAAGGATGTAAATAGTATTTAACCTGCATAAATATGAATAATTCACATATTTTTTTATTTTTTAAAAAATAAAAAATAAAAATAAAAACCGTATCATCATGCGGATTTATTTATATTTAGTTGTAATTATTTGTTCGGTGAGGGGTGTTAATTGAAAATATTCTTATAGCTTAAAATTGATATATTACAAAAGTATTATTCTTCCCGAAACACCCACCCAATTTTACTACCGAATAGATAAAAATTATATTATAATATAAAATTTTTCCCTAAAATGAAATCGCACGTATACATCGGCAAGTACTCGTATCATTAAGTCTTATCTAATTTTGATTCTTGAAAAACCAATAGAAGCAACCTTGGAGGAAAATAATTTCCCAACAACCATTTCTTCTTTTCCTTTTCTTGGTGGGTGGCCACTGTCCGGCAGTCAAGTTATCATTACATTAAAATTATTTCTTCAGGCTTAACATCAATCTTCGTTTAATTCCATTAGTAATGTAATAACTCAAGTACTTTTTAAACCTGTCCTGGATTCCAAGTTTGCTAAATCCTATATGCAAGAATCCTAAGATTAAAATATATTCATGATTAGATTTTGGTTCATGAAGAAAGTAAACTGCAATTTTTCTTCCTTCCCATTTTTAAAAACCTAAGATTATGATCAATTTATTGTTCCTCACAGGTAGAATAACATTTTAGTTTGGGTTGTTGTCGTCAATGTCGTCGCATGTGTGGCTCTTTTGTTGATTCTTTTACATGTAGATTTCTGATTAATAGAAGGAGTTTGTGTTTCTATTCCTAAAAAGTTACAGGTTTATTCATAAATTAGAACAAACTTTGAGGTCTCTGTGTCAATTTACAGATTATCTAATACTAGCAGCAAGACATGATCTTATATGACAGATACGGATAAAGAAATTAATTATTAAATATATAATCTTTTTCTTGTCGAATTAGAAAAAACTGATACGACTACTTGGAGGATTAGATAAACAATTCATTCTTCCAAATTCAATTATTTATGTTCAATAGACATGGACCTATCTTCTGCAACTTTTGCACAAAATCATAGCTGATGTGGAAGTCCAATCACATAAGCTCTTTCTTTGGCATATTCTGTTTGGGTACAAGATATTCTTCATGCAATAATATGGCATTAAATGATGTGATAGGAACAGTTGTTGAGGACTTGAGGTAACCGGAAAAACAAAGATTTTCAGCAAATAAATAAGGGTCATGCTAACTAGTGCCCTAAGGACATTATATCACTTTTATGGGGAAAGTAAAAAATTATCAAAACATTAATTACTTTTTCATTTTTCCTATAAAAACTTTTCTAAAATGGATCATTAACAAGTGCCCTAAGGACACTCATTAGCATTTCCCAATAAATAATAGTAAAAAAGGTTGCCCAATTTACGAAGGCTTCCGTCATTTCAAGGTCAGAGCAGTCTTATTTCTACCAGTAAAGAGATTTAAATCCTTAAATGTAATGTTACAATGGAGCAATCTTTACTACTGCACCATGACTTGCTCTCTAAAATAATAATTATAGGACCAGAGTTTCGGAGTTGGGCCACTCTGGACTGTCTAAAAGGTTATTGTCTTACTTTTCGGGTAAGAGGTTGCTGCATAATTATCGAAGTTCCATCCTTTGAAATAGAGGATTACGTGCCACGTGTTTATGAATTTCGTTTTCAATGGCATGTTCCCATGATTAGACGTACCGACCATGATTCTGTTCGGACGACGTTTATTCCACACCTATTCCAAAATAGGTAATGAACATTGTACGAGCTTGTATGCATAAGCCAATATGTGTCAGATTATGGTGATTGTGTCAGCTCATTTTATGTTTTCAAGTGCACGTTCTCGTTTTTCAGTTTCAGTTTATGACTATGATTTCAAGATTATGTTTGCGTTTTTACTGCGTAGTTCATTTTTTGCTCATGTTACATCTTACAGTTTTTCAGCCAAGTTTTCATGTTCTCTACTTATTGACGTCTTCTATGAGTAATGTTTACATGTCCACAATTACGTTCTTCATGTGTCATGTTTACATGCTTTCAGTTGTCGTCTTTCGTTTGTAATGATTTTAGTTTTTGGTTGACATTCTTTGTAATTTAATGTATACAGTTTATGATTTCAGCTTACGTGTCACATTTACATGATTTTATTTGACGTTCTTTAATGTCTTTCGCGATGCCTCATGGGGATTGATCACCCCCATAGACTCATTCGCATTCAAGTTCATGTTTACGTTTTCGCTACGTGGTTCGATTTCAGCTTATGTTATGTTTTACAGTTTGTAATCATGTTTTCATGTTTACAGTTTACATGTATTTTTATGTTTTTAGTTGGCGTTATATATTTTTCAGTCATGTGATGATTTTACTTGACGTCATGCATGTTGCGTTGTGTTTCCATTTGATGTTAAGTCTTTTTAAGTCAGATTTCACTTAACGTTGAAATGACTCATGTCTTTTGAGGTCATGTTTGTTGGAGTTGGTGCTTGGAGTGCCAATCCGAATTATACATTTTATTATTTATTAATAAAATAACTAGATTTTTATTTCATACCTTATTAATGATATTGTCATTATGCGTATTAGATTGATGTATAGATATGCTAAGAATGACATCGACCTTAGAATAGTCTTGTAGTAATAATGGACACTAGGTGGTCCGACATTAGGATAAGTATTACTATTGTAAATTATTCTTAAAGTATATATATTTATAGTCGTTGGTTTTAGAATACTGTCGAATTCCTAGAACCTAGAAGACTAGTGCATGTCGTATATTGAAATTGGAGTTCCAATGGTTTAACCCGATATACCATGAGTTTTGGAAACTCGTATAGACGTGTGAGTATTGGTTGGACCGAATACTGAAGGACTCACATGTGATTCCTAATAGTTGGAAGTACACACCACCATCAATAGGAATCTCCTCGAGTCAAGTAGCATATGTAATCCTTTGACTATAGGATAACATTAATTTTGTGTGAGATCCTCCACACTTTGATGCAATGTATGTCAGAAACCTTTCATCGTATGGCCTCTAGATGTTCGTTGGGTGTGGACCGATGCACTCAGTAATCAAGTACGAAGCAAGATAGAATTCGTCGGCCTGTATGTATACCATAAGAGATTTAGGTATCCATGTGAGTAAAGTCATGATTCTTAAAGCTTTGGACAAAGTCGATCACCTAGGGTGGATCACATCAGTTATGAAGAATCGTGGACATGTCGACATGAGATGTTCGCCTCAGAAAATTGATGGTGTATTCTATGTTTCCTAAGCATAACTCGGATAACCTACGGCAAATGGATTGTTAAACATATGTGATTACCTCGACTTGTATAGTTCAAAAAAGTCATTCGTGTTCTTCATGAATTCGAATGTGGCTGAATTGCCTACATATTAGATAGGCTTATATGACGAACATGTCTGAACTTAAAGAGTCCTAATATGAAGTGTACTCGTTGAACACTTGGGTAGCCGATTAATTTTGATAAAAGATAATATTCGATATTATAATTATCAACTAAGATAATCAAGTGTTATTGGATAACATTGATTATTTACTTTGACCTAATTGGATTAATTCAATAATTACACAATGGCTTAATTATAAAATCATAATTATCTCTACCATTTGAGGATATTATGGTAATTGTAAGTATGTAATAATAGGTGGTTTTGGCTTGATTTGATTGGATTAAATCAAAGTGGCAAACATTAAACTAATCCATTTCCTAATCATTGTCTTGATTTAATTGGATTAAATCAATGTCGTAGACAATGGAGATTAGTCACACATAATTATTTCTTATTTGGAAAAATTAGATTAAGCCCACCTAAAAATTGATTACAATTTTTATTAATTAATATTTACATAAATTTTTCTATAAATAGCAAGCTTTATGAAGGTTTTAATTAAGCTTGAGAAAACTAATTACAAGCAAGAATTAAAGAAATTAGCCTAAGTTAGAAATGTGTTTAGAGAAGTTTGTGAGGTCTCTACAACATTTCATATAAGAGAAATCAAGATTGGATCTTGGAGTGAAGCTTGCAAACCTTGGAAGTTCTCCAACCATTTCAACAAAGAGAAGAAGATTAGATCTTTGTATCAAGCTTGGTAGGTAAGTTTGACATTCTTTTAAGCTATGTTCTTTTATGTATTGGATGCATGATTATATATCTTAATATTGAAATAAGGCTAGTTAATTGTGTTAGGATGCTTTAGAAGTATAAACACAATATGCTTGTTAATTAGGTCAAAGATGTTCATGTTGGAAATAGAAAGATTAATAAGAGTTTGGAACTCTAGATTAAAGTTTAGAGCTATGGCTACCATTCTAGAATCACTTGACCACTTTTGGGTGACCTAGAATTATTCACGAGTCAATTCATTGTGGGATTCTAATTTGGTTTGTGTTTTAGATTTAAATTTACGCAAATACGTAATTAGAATAAATTTATGTTTTTGTAAAAATATTTGATATTTTGAAAAAAATTGATTTTTGTTATATAACATATGTTGAGGTTGGTTTTGATGTTAAAATTAATTTTGGGTGTTTTAAAAATATTTAGGGAAAGTTAGAAGTAATTAGGGTTGAAAACCCTATTGTCTGCAGCTCTCTGTTTCCAGAGAGCTAAAGGGCAGAAGTAACAAACATTTGAAATGAAATAAAAATAAATTAGCCAAAACGCGCTGTAGCGTGCACGTCACGAGCTACGCGCGTTGAATTTTATATTTCCTTGTTTTTGAGTTTCCGGACACCGATTCAACCCCGGTTTTTTCCAATACACTCGTAATGAAATATAGTATTTCATTAAATTATTTAAAATTACACCCATTGATAAGAGGAAAATATATCAATATTTACCGCCCCTTTTACTTAATATTTTGTATAGCTTCTCGAGTTTTGTGAATATTTTTATGTGTTTTGTGTTATTTTGTAGATAAATAAAATATCGGGACTTGCTGGAATCAAATCGGGGCTAAAACGGTGAAAAACAGATGAAAAATACAAAATGGGAAATTCATGCATCGCGTCGCGACGCGCCTCAATTATTCAGCTGTCGACACGCGACATCACCATATCATCACGTGTGTCATCATCGCGTCATCATGACATCAGCACAATAATTCAGTCTTCCGACACGCGTCATCACTTACGTCATCATGACTTCAGTGTCGCGACGCCAATCCTCAATGCGTCGCGACGCCGATCCAATAATGGAGTCTGCTGACAGCCGCTAATTCTTGTAGCATACGTCGCGAAGCGAAAGCTCTAAGCGTCGCGACGCGCACCGATTTGGAGCCTATAAATAGAGGCTGATTTCATTTGAATTCTTCTTACTTTCTTCGGGGGAATTTCCTTAGAATACTAAGAAGAGAGTATCTTGTTTATTTAATTTCAATTTTATTGTATTTAATTTTTATTTTAAGCAATAAATCTTTCTTTGTTTTATTTGAAAGCATGAGTAGGTAACTTCTTTCTGCTGGGGTGAAGGTGAAACTTTTATTATAATAATTTAGATTAATCTTCCTTCTTTTATAATATATAAATTATTTTTAAACCTTACTTAATTGGATACCGCCTTATTGGTCGGTTGGACTTAATTAAATTAATTTTAACCTGACTTAATTGGATACCGTCTTTATGGTCGGTTGGAATTAATTAAAAATCTGACTTAATCAGGATATCGCCTATATGGTCGGTTGGTAATATAACGCAAATTTATATATTATAACAAGTGAGATTTCTATATTTGAAATAATAAAAGTGGATCCCCAAACCCCATCATTTTATTTCAATATTGTAATCTTTTCCTTTTTAATTTTCAAATTTTTTTTATAATGTTTTATATATTTATGTCTTTAGTAATCCTAGATATGTGTCGTAACTAAATACGTTGTCTAGGGTTGTGGTGAAAACCAATATCAATGATTAATAAGTTGACTTTTCTTATGTCTTGTGTGGTGTATAGGTTTATTTATTGAGTATAGTTCTTAATGCTTTTTATTAATTGGTCACTAATAAGATTAATTTGGTAAACTTAAAATGAACTTGGAAAAGAGATTTTAGGTTTAGCCGTAGACTCAATAGCTCACGATCTCACATTCAATTTAGAGATTTCCTTCCAGGATAGGAATATACCTGTCGGGCGTGGGTAGCCATAATTGGAACTTAAACTTAATGAATTTGGAGTTTCTTAATTAACATAGGAATATAGTTAATTGGGTTACTTTGGGTGTTTGCATCTGACCATCGGAAGAGGCTTTTGCATAACTTCGTGTTCCAGGTTAATAAACTGACATATTACACAAGCATAAGATAATCAACTCATCTTTAGAAAGATATTGGTAGGATTCACAATCCTGGATATTTTCATATCATTATTTAAAACTTAAAATCTACCTTTGTTTTGTTTTGTTTGCTCATTTTAGATAAAATCAACTTCCAACCAACAATCAAATCAATTAGATACTCGTAGACATTTAGCTTCATAAATTAATAGCTTAGGTATTAAGTTTCGTGGGATCGATACATTTTATACTACTTGAGCGATACGTACGCTTGCGTTACATGTTTGTTTACCACCGATCAAGTTTTTGGTGCCGTTACTGGGGACTTATTTATCTTTTACTATTAAATTTGAGGTTAGATAATTTACTTGTGTCTAATATATTTTTACTTATTATTTTTATTTGCTTTTGTTTAAGGTTCTCAAACACCACATGAGAAGAAGCAGAAGCTTTGAAATCCGACCACTTGACCCAGAAATTAAAAGAACGATCAGACAGTTGAGAAGTGAAAGGCTAGAAGGCCAAGAAGCACTGATCAACTTGAACAATCAAGAACCTGAACCTTTGAAAGTTGCACCACCAATTACTATTCGAGACAGAATAATTTCGGTGGTTGACGGCTTCATATCATGCATTATACTTCCTCTCTTACCAGTAAATGCATGTGACATCAAAACATGCATTCAGATGATACATCAATCAGTTAAGTTTAGGGGAAGTACAACTGAAGATCTTAATGCCCACATCAGTAACTTCCTTGAAGTTTGTGGCACATTCAATTACAACCGAGCAGCCGAAGAAGCAATGCATCTGCATGTGTTCCCATATTCCTTGAAAGACAGAGCTAAGGCTTGGCTTCATTCCTTTCCAGCAGGTTCCATCATAACTTGGAACACTCTTGCACCGAATTTCTTGCAAAATACTTTCCCCCAGCCAGAACGGCAAAGTTGAGAAATGACATCACATCCTTTGTGCAACATGACTCAGAATCCCTCTGCGATGCATGGGAAAGGTACAAGTAATTGCTGCGAAAATGTCCTCACCAGTAAATTGCAAAGTGGCTACAAGTCCAAACCTTCTATAATGGACTTTCTGGACTAATGAGAACCACAATAGATGATGTTGCTGAAGGAGAATTAATGGCAAAAGGAGAAGATCAAGCCTGGGATTTAATTGAAGAAATGGCCAATAACAATTCCTTGTGGCTAACAGAAATGAGCATGATACATCGAATAGCAGGAATCCACGAAGTAGGAACCAATAAAACAATGAATGCCAAGCTGGATCAGTTATACAAATGTCTGGAAACTCTTAGCATGCAGGTTATTGCTGGATCCACAATTTCACCATATGGAGGAGCACCAGAAGTTGAATCTTACAACCAACATGATGGGACTGCGAACTATGTCAGCAATTTCAACAGACAGGGAAACAATCCGTATTCCAATACCTACAACCCAAGTTGGAGGAATCATCATAATTTCGCCTGGAGCAACACTTCAGAGCAAATGAACAATCCACCCCCCGGATTCCAACAACAGAATAAAAGCCACGAGTATAAAAAAGAACCAGAAATAGCAGAAGTGCTTGCCCAGATGAAAAAACAAGAAGCCAAATATGATGCTATCTTTCTAAACCAAGCAGCATCATACGATGCTATGTTTCAAAGCCAATCAACTTCTACAAAGGCACTGGAAAATCAATTAGGACAACTGGCCAATGGTCAGAGTTACAGACCGCAAGGAACCCTTCCTAACAACATAGAACCAAATCCAAGGAACAGAGGGAGGGAGCAATGCCAAGCCATCACGTTGAAAAGCGGCACTGAAATCAGCAAAGATGTTGAAGTCAAGGCATCTACTGAGGAATTTCTAAAAGAAAGCAGATAAGAAGATCCACAGATAGAGGAAAAAGAAGCAAAAGAAAATGATCGAGAAAGATTTATACCACCTCCACATTTTCCACAGCGTCTCCAGAAACATAAACTAGACAAGCAATTTGCTCGATTCTTGGAGATCTTCAAAAAGCTGCATATCAACATTCCATTTGCAGAAGCGTTGGAATAAATGCCCAGCTATGTCAAATTCATGAAAGATATTCTGTCACGAAAGCGAAGATTGAGAGATTACGAGACAGTAGCACTGACAGAAGAATACAGCGCCATCATTAAGAGGAAGCTCCCCTAAAGTTGAAGGATCTTGGCAATTTCACCATCCCTTGCACCATAGGAGAACATTACTTCGGTAAGGGTTTGTGTGATTTAGGTGCTCCTATTAACTTGATGCCTTTGTCCATTTACAGGAAACTACAGATTGGAGAAGTAAAGCCCACCTCAGTCACTCTGCAACTTGCTGATAGATCACTCATGTTTCCGAGAGGTGTAGTGGAAGATGTACTGGTGAAAGTCGACAAATTCATTTTCCCAGTAGATTTCATTGTCCTTGACATGGAGGAAGACAAAGACGTACCCAACATCCTCGAGAGACCATTTTTGGCTACATGTCGAACCATCATTGATGTACAAAAAGGTGAACTAACCATGAGGGTGCATGACAATTGGGTTATCTAAGAACAAATCCAAGATCATTAAGCATAAAAGATGTGTGAATACTCATCGAAGTTTGCGGAATAACTTACATTAATCGGCTAGGTAGGATGTGTAGAAAACAAAAATGTGCCTCCTTTGAAGTTGCTCCAAGCTCTCCTTTGATTGTATGTTGAGCTCCAAGCCTTGGTGAATGAATTCCAAACTCAATGTATGGTTCCGTATCACCTTTGAATGACTCTTTTGTGTGCTAGCACTTGAGAATTTTACAACAAAACTTCTCGTTGGTTCTTTGTAACTCACGACAATGTGAGAGTAAAAGAGAGAAAGAGTTTCGAATTTTTTTAAAAGAGAGGAGATGATGTATTGTGTGACTTGTTTTTATTTTCAAAAAACAAATTATGATATACCAAATCTCAAATTTTGGTAAAAGTCATTCACCTTTCAAACTTGTGTGTTGAACAAGCCACCAACAAGTAACTACTTCCATCAACCAAAAGGTGATGAGATAGACTAGGTGATGTGACTTGTGTGGGCCCCACTTGATTCAAAATCCGAGTGGGCCCGCAAACACATTCCGGGCTGGGGTTCGTTAATTCCGAATTAATGAATTTTCCGTTACGACGTAATTAAATCAATTTAATTAAATAATAATACCTTGCAAAATTATTGCGAAAGTCGCTTGCGAATTAATTCTAAATTAATTCGTTCGCCAGAATTAAAATCCAATTTTAATTTCGTTATGAAATCTAATTTCATTTAATATATCGAATATATTATTTAATCGATTAATTCCAATTAATCGATCTCTCTCTTCTATTTGAATTTTATCCCAGATAAATTCTCGCCGTAATTAATCCTAGAATAATTTTCTCTCTCTTATAATTAATCCCATATTAATTCTGTTCGAGTCATACATCATCGGTGAATATTCGGGAAGTGACCTATGAGATCCCTGGATATGTTGGCAGTAAATCAGGTCGTCGGACTATCCGAACACGTGCGTACCCCGTACCACGTTCTTACCGATTTACAAGACATGGTTGGCTTCTAGCAAAGCGCCGTGCCTACCCAATTCTCCAGAAATATTCTTTAAGGAATATATATAATCTTTGTCAGGCGTAGTATACGTAGTATTGCGTATTGCGATCCAGTATCTGATGTCACACGTAAGGCCTGGGGCTGGAATAGTATCTGCCCTATACGAAGCATATATCGGATCATAAGCAACTAGTCTCTATAATCGGATAATCATGACCTTGTCATATTATCCCGATAGTTGCAACATAATAAATAATCAGTTCTGTATCCCTGTGTGATCATCATCTCCATATGACTGAAGTGATACTTCCGTCTTGACATCACACCCAATACACTACGATTCTCAATAAACCCAGAAGAGGTGTACACAGAACCTGTTAAAGTCCCGGACGACCAAAACCAAAGCGTATTGATTGTCACAAGTATTAGCGATGCAAGTCTCAAGTTAAGACCAAATACACCTACCCTGATGCGGATTCCCATAGACACAAAGTCATACTAACAATGGGATTTCGCGGGGTCTTTCTAGAGTGAATCTGTTCCCGTACCATCGGTAAACACAACCTCATATCACACTTGCATAAGTATGCAATACTTAAATATATGAGAACTATGTCGTTATGCTCCCACAACGCGAACAAGTGCAATACTAGTCTATTCCGCATTATCGATGTCCCATCTCGATAATACTTCGACTAGGGATATTTAATAATTAAACATTTGTGGATTGATATCGTCTCATATCTTATTAATCCGGAACTAATCATAAGGACTTTTATCATTTATATATTCAAGTAATCTAAATACAAAATGATAAAAAAGCAATTTCCTTTGTCACATAGTTAATTTGTACAAAAACCACAATGTCTTTTACAAATAGTGACGCTATGGGTCATAATTGTCCAAAACTCTCCCACTTGGCCTATAGCCAGTCACTCAAGTATCTAACACCTGAACTATGTACATGTCGCACAAACGTTTGCTGAGGAATAGTTTTCGTCAACGGATCTGTAATGTTGTCATTTGGTGCGACCTTCTCGATCTTCACATCGCCACGATGTATGATCTCACAAATCAGATGGAAACGTCGAAGAACATGCTTGGATCATTGATGTGACCGCGGTTCCTTAGCCTGCGCTAAAGCCCCGTTATTGTCATAATACAATAGAACGGGCTCAGCTGCTAACAGAAATACTCCTAATCCAATTAGGAATTTACGGATCCAAACTGCCTCTTTTTCTACTTCAGCTGTAGCAATATATTCCGCTTCTGTTGTTGAATCGGCAATAATCTTTTGCTTGGAAGATTTCTAGCTTACTGCTCCGTTGTTCAAACAAAATATGTACCCAGATTGCGACTTACAGTCGTCTTTATCGGTTTGGAAACTTGCGTCGGTAAACCCAGTTACCTCAAGTTCTCTATCTCTATAGATAAAGAACGCATTCCTAGTTCGTCTAAGATACTTAAGGATGTTCTTAACCGTAACCTAGTGACCATTACCTGGATCGGCCTGATAGCGACTACACATGCTCAAAGCATAGGATACATCAGGTCGCGTACATAACATGGCATACATGATCGATCCGACTGCCGAAGCGAACGGGATCCGACTCATGTTGTCTCTCTCATCTTGAGTTTTATGACACATGTCCTTAGATAGAGTGACACCATGTGACACTAGCGACAGTCCCCTCTTAGACTATTTCATGTTGAATCTCTTCAAAACTTTGTCAATATACGTGCTCTGGGAGAGTCCAAGCAGCTTTTTAGATCTATCCCGATAGATCTTTATTCCCAGAATAAAGGCTGCTTCTCCCAGATCTTTCATGGAGAATTTTTAATAAAAGCCAAGCTTTCACCGATTGTAGCATGGGAATGTCATTGCCTATAAGCAATACATCATCAACGTAAAAGACAATGAATGTTAGTGCGCTCCCACTAACCTTCTTATATACACAAGGATCATCCTCGTTTTGAACGAAATCATATTCTTTTATGATCTCATCAAAACGTTGGTTCCAAGAACGCGATGCTTACTTCAATCCATAAATGGATCGATTTAACTTGCAAACCTTATCTGTATGTTTTGGTACGAAAAAATCATCAGGATGTTGCATATAAACATCCTCCAAAAGGTTTCCGTTAAGGAAAGCGATTTTGACGTTCATCTGCCATATTTCGTAATCGAAATATGCAGCAATAGCAAGCATTATCCGAATGGATTTAATCATGGCAACAGGTGAAAAGGTTTCGTCGTAATCGACACCATGTCGTTGACGATACCCCTTCACTACAAGCCTAGCTTTGTACATTTGTATGTTCCCATCCATGTCGATCTTCTTCTTGAAGACAATTTGCAACCAATAGGCTTTACGCCTTCTGGTGCATCAACCAGTTTCCAAACTTGGTTGGTGTACATGAAATCCATTTCGGATTTCATGGCATCTTACTATAAACCGGAGTCGATACCTTGTATCGTTTCCTCAATAAGATAAATATCCACATGATGTGAGATTAGAAACCCATACCTCTCAGGTTGTTTTCTGACTCTCTCCGACTTGTATTCGAAGATTATGGTACAGTCTCATCCCTGATGAACTGTTCATGTTCCGTTAAGGAATTGGTGCCGGGAACATATCACTCACTCCGATTTTCATCGAGTTCTACTTTCCTCTCATTTACCACTGCATTTAGGAATTCCCTTTCGAGGAAATCCGTATGTAGAGCAACAAATATTTTGTTCTCTTGTGGGTTGTAACAGTAATATCCTTTGGTTTCCCTAGGATAACCTACAAATAGACACTTATCCGATTTGGGTTCAAGTTTGGTACCATCCAAACGTTTAACGTATGCCTAGCAACCCCAAATCTTCAGGAATGAGAAACCCGATTTCTTTCCTGTCCATATTTCATACAGAGTCTGTTGAACAGACTTTGACAGAACCTTATTCAAAATAAGTATTGCACTGTTCAATACATATCCCTAGAAGGAAATTGGTAGCTCAGTGTGACTCATCATAGACCTTACCATGTCCAACAAAGTTCGGTTTCTCCGTTCGGACACACCGTTTAATTGCGGTGTTCCGGGATGAGTCCACTGTGAAAGAATACCATACTCTTTCAAGTAATCAAGAAACTCATTGCTCAAGTATTCTCCACCACGGTCTGACCGTAATGTTTTAATACTTTTGCTGGTCTGTTTTTCTACTTCGTGTCGAAACTCTTTGAATTTCTCAAAGGTTTTCGACTTGTGTCTCATAAGATACACATAACCATAACGCGATGCATCATCCGTAAGAGTTACGAAGTATTCATATCCACCTCTAGCCTGGCTAGACATGGGCCCACATACGTCACTATGAACGAGGGCTAACAGTTCGGTGGCACGTGCACCTTTACCACTAAAAGGTGTTTTAGGAATTTTGCCTAATAAATAAGATTCACAGACATCATATGAATTTGGATCAAATCCGTCCAAGTACCTACTCTTCGAAAGTGTGGATATGCGAGTCTTGTTAATGTGTCCCAGACGACAATGCCACATATAAGTTTCATCTTTGTTACTTAGTTTAAGCCTTTGTTTGTTACATTATATGTTTGAGATTGATTTATATTCAAAATATAAAGACCATTATTCACATCAGCACTACATATCTCCATATCATTTTTATACATAAAACACCCAGTGTTCCTAAAAATAAAAGTATACCCACATTGGGCTAATAAAGATACAGATATAATATTCTTAGTCAAACTAGGTTCATAATAACAGTCTGATAAGTTTAGTACATGCCCCGAGGGCAGTTCCAAAATACAAGTCCCAACTGCCAAAACGGTGACTCGAGTCCCATTTCCAACGCGTAGATCAATCTCCCCTTAGGCCAGTCTCATGCTAATCCCAGATCCTGCACATCAGTATATATATAAGTACCACAACCAAAATAAAAAATCCAATTTTTAAAACTAGAAGTAGACATGTTTATTTCTATAAAAAACATACATGAAGCCGGTGCCTTGCCCGCTTTGATTTCCTTCATGTGCGCCTTGTACTCACGGCAATCATGCTTCCAGTGACCCCGCTTGCCACAGTACATGCATACATCTTGGGATTTTTTCTTTGCCTTCCCAGAAGACTTGGATGATTTGGCCTTGCCATTCTTCTTCTTCTTCTTCTTTACACCTCCAGTAGCCTTCGGCCAAGCCTTGGGAGACTGAGATGTTGAAGCGAAGTGCGCCTCGCATTTTTTGCCCTTCAAAAGCTCTTTTTCTGCTTCACGCATCATTGCCATCAGCTCTCCAAGAGTATGGTCTTGGTTCATCATATTATAGTTCATGATGAACCCGATCCAGCTGTCAGGAAGAGACTGCAAGATCAAATCTATAGAAGTCTCAACCTCAAAGGTTATGCCTAGCTGACCCAGCTATTCGATGTCAGCAATCATTTGTGACAAATGGTGCTCGATAGATGTACCCTATGACATTCGAGAGCGAAATAGCTTCTTCAGCAATTCATACCATTGCGATCTAAGGTTAGATCAATGAAGGTCCTTCAATTTTTCCATCATAGTATAGGGATCCAATCCCGCGATGAAATCGAGGGGTCATTGTAGCGAGCATGACAGATTAAGCAATTGAGTTGTCATCGCTATTAGTCTTCCAAAGCTCAAGCTCAAGCGGCTGCTCATTTCCAGGCTTAGGCCCGAGAGGTCTCTCTATCGTATAGAGCATCCTCTCAGCCCCTAGGACAATCTTGAGGTTCATATCCCAGTCAGGAAAGTTCGCACCATTAAAGACATTTTCGCCCATGATAATGTCTCTAACCCCGATCTTTCCAGTTATCTTAATTGCAATAGTCTAACTATTCAATTAACGATTTTTAGGTACACTCCAACTGTTACAAGAAAAATAATTGAATATTAGTCCAACTAATAAATATTTAAAATGACGAAATAATTTGAAAGCGCGTATTGGCAAGTATTTGAACGAAATTGCAAATTAAATATTGGCCTCCCACTATATTTAGGCGAGACTCTAACCCTCTGTTGAGTACTCGGGAAACCTAGTTTCCTAGTGGGCTAGGATCCCGTTAAATAAAACACAACCTTGACTTTGGCTAACAAGTTGTATGATATTTAACTAGGTAGATCTCTAAGATCAATTAGATCTCATCCAATTCCTAGATCCGGTAGGTGGACCTCCAAGTCCGAAACATATATACAATATATATGCCAATATATTTTCCTAACTTTTTCCTCTGAATCAACTAAGCCTTGGTTTTGGCTCAACAAGCTTAATGATTCCAGTTAAGTGGGACCCATTGACCTTGGAAAACTTCGTAATCCATGTCGATGAACAAGAAGTGACCTTGAATTTGGCCAACAAATCACAACTTACCCAAGACATGCGATATGGAACAAAGCTTTCATGGTTCAAGCACATCCGCGATGGACATTGATCTTGACTTTGGCCTACAAACCAATGCCAATATTGGATCTTGAGAAAGAACCATTCAATGGAAGGAAAATGCTTAATATTTGATGGAGGGTTTTTCGCATAATTGGCAACCAATTAATTATCTTGGATTAGGTCTCATCATACACCCTTAAGCATGCATTCTAAAAGCATAATAAGGCGCGATAAATAAAATAATAATGATATGCGGATGGATATCTCACAAATTGTTCCTAGAACAAATCACTCTCTTTCCTCTCCCCGGCTAGCACTATTCTAACTTCTACCAATTACATAATACAATAAAGAAACCTCATTACATTGAGGGGAAAATGTGAGAAGAGAATTACAAAGAGTCAAGAGATAAAGGCTGGACACGCAGGTCCAATTTAATAAATTCTAAATTTATTACATCAATTTCCAAAATTACCCTCACTCATCTAATATCCATCCGATATACATTATTCATACAATACATCCATGTATTCACACAAAGTATGTTATTCAATCAATCTAATCCAATTAATTAATCTTTGAATTAAGTGATCATCAAATGTTCAAACAACGATTTGATTTGCGCGAGTCCAACTCGTTTTAAGAATAAGTACTCAAAGTGCGTATTCTTTAATTATATCGAACTACAATTTTAAATCCAATTTAATTTGTATTCAATACTAATTCTTATTTAATTCCAAATTAAATAATTACACTTTTAATGTGCCTTTACGACTTAGATTCTAAATCTAATCTTAATGGGTCTCAAAGCCCAATTAACATCCAATGTCAATTTAATTAAAGTCCAATGGGCTTTTAATTAATTTCATAAGGCATGGGCTTTGGCCAATATGGGTCAAACCCAAATGCCAAGGCCCAATTAAGGAATCACCATATTTGCCATAAAATTAATTTCGGCCCATTAGGCCCAATTAAATTTAAAAGGCCCATTTATTATATTTGGACTTAATGGAATGGTTTTATGCCCAATTTGGATCCAATCCAATTGTCCTAATCCAACTTGGCCCAACCAAGCCCATAAGGCCCAAATATAACATTTTTAGCCCAATTCCAAATTAAACCTAATTAATTAAATTCTAATATTCCAAATATCACAATTTATTTAATTAAAGTGTATAGCCATAATTAATTATTCAAATTAACATTTCCAAAATACCAATTTACATAATTAATCATGCTTTATCATTTTCAATACATGTCCAACATTATTGAAACAAAATCAAGTCATTAACATGCTCCTCAACTCATGGTTTTCATGCATAAAATTAACCAATTTTGATTTCAATCCAATTAAATCACAAATCAATATATCTCATGCTTTTTAAACACATCCAATGATTTTAAAAAATCAAAATCACCATGAGCTTGGGGTTCATTACATTCGGCCATGGCAAGCAAAATTAGGGAAAATTAATCCAATTTATTTTCTCAAATTTTAAGATGCTTAAATCTAATTTAACATCATACAAGTTTAACCAAACCATCAATTTGAAGATATCATGCTCAAATCACAAATCCCCAAAATAAAGTATATAACCCTAAGTTCATTTCATCCTTAAATAGGCTTTGATACCATTGTTGGGTTCTCTAAGAACAAATCCAAGATCATTAAGCATAAAAGATGTGTGAATACTCAATGAAGTTTACGGAATAACTTACATTGATCGGCTAGGTAGGATGTGTAGACAACAAAAATTTGCCTCCTTTGAAGTTGCTCCAAGCTCTCATTTGATTGTATGTTGAGCTCCAAGTCTTGGTGAATGAATTCCAAACTCAAGGGATGTTTCCCTATCCCCTTTGAATGACTCTTTTGTGTGCTATCCCTTTGGTTCTTTGTAACTCACGGCAATGTGAGAGTAAAAGAGAGAGAGAGTTTCGGTTTTTTTTAGAAGAGAGGAGAGGATGAATTGTGTGACTTGTTTTTATTTTAAAAAACAAATTATGATATACCAAATCTCAAAGTTTGGTAAAAGTCATTCACCTTTCAAACTTGTGTGTTGAACAAGCCACCAACAACTAACTACTTCCATCAACCAAAAGGTGATGAGATAGACTAGGTGATGTGACTTGTGTGGGCCCCACTTGATTCAAAATCCGAGTGGGCCCGCAAACACATTCCGGGCTCGGGTTCGTTAATTCCGAATTAATGAATTTTCCGTTGCGAGGTAATTAAATCAAATTTAATTAAATAATCATGCCTCACAAAATTATTGCGAAAGTCGCTTGCGAATTAATTCTAAATTAATTCGTTCGCTCGAATTAAAATCCAATTTTAATTTCGTTATGAAATCTAATTTCATTTAATATATCGAATATATTATTTAATCGATTAATTCCAAATTAATCGTTATCTCTCTTCTATTTGAATTTTATCCCAGATAAATTATCGCCGTAATTAATCCTAGATTAATTTTCTCTCTCTTATAATTAATCCCAAATTAATTCTGTTCGAGTCATACATCATCGATGAATATTTGGAAGTGACCTATGAGATCCCTGGATATGTTGGTAGTAAATCAGGTCGTCGGACTATCCGAACACGTGCGTACCCCGTACCATGTTCTTACCGATTTACAAGACATGGTTGGCTTCTAGCAAAGCGCCGTGCCTACCCAATTCTCCAGAAATATTCTTTAAGGAATATATATAATCTTTGTCAGGCGTAGTATACGTAGTATTGCGTATTGCGATCCAGTATCTGATGTCACATGCAAGGCCTGTGGCTGGAATAGTGTCTGCCCCGTACGAAGCATATATCAGATCATAAGTAACTAGTCTCTATAATCGGATAATCATGACCTTGTCATATTATCCCGATAGTTGCAACATAATAGAGAATCAGTTCTGTATCCATGTGTGATCATCATCTCCATATGACTGAAGTGATACTTCCGTCTTGACATCACACCCAATACACTACGATTCTCAAAAAACCCAGAAGAGGTGTACATAGAACCTGTTAAAGTCCCGGACGACCAAAACCAAAGCGTATTGATTGTCGCAAGTATTAGCGATGCAAGTCTCAGGTTAAGACCAAATACACCTACCCTGATGCGGATTCCCATAGACACAAAGTCATACTACCAATGGGATTTCACGGGGTCTTTCCAGAGTGAATTTGTTCCCGTACCATCGGTAAACACAATCTCATATCACACTTGCATAAGTATCCAATACTTAAATATATGAGAACTATGCCGTTATGCTCCCACAACGCGAACAAGTGCAATACTAGTCTATTCGGCATTATCGATGTCCAGTCTCGATAATACTACGACTATGGATATTTAATGATTAAACCTTTATGGATTGATATCGTCTCATATCTTATTAATCCGGAACTAATCATAAGGACTTTTATCATTTACATATTCAAGTAATCTAATTACAAAATGATAAAATAGCAATTTCATTGTCACATAGTTAATTTGTACAAAAACTACAATATATTTTACAAATAGTGACCCTATGGGTCATAATTGTCCAACAAGGACCAAGAAGTAACATTCAATATTTTCAAAGCCATGAAATTCCCGAATGACAAAAAGAAGGATGAATGTTTTAGACTTGATGTAATAGATAGTATCATTCAGAACACAGATGCAATGCAACTTTCCACCAATAAACTTGAAGCATGCATCACCAACAAGACTGACAAAAAATTAGATGATTAGATTCTGGAATATATCAACTATCTTGATGGAGCCTCTCGCTTCAAATCGACACCACATATGGAAAGCTTGGAACTACCAAAAAAGGAGCGAATAAAGCCCTCGATTGAAGAACCACCGCAACTGGAACTAAAGCCGCTTTTGAACCATCTCAGGTATGCATACATGGAAAACTCTTCTGATTTACCTGTGATTATATTTTCGTCACTAACATGGGTGCAAGAAGATAAGTTATTGAGAGTGTTACGCGAGCACAAGAGAGCTATTGGCTGGACTATAGCAGACATTCGAGGCATTAGTCCATCATTTTGCATGCACAAAATCTTGATGAACGATGAGTATAAAGCCACAGTGGAGCATCAACGGAGACTGAATATAATCATGATGGAAGTCGTAAAGAAAGAAATCATCAAATGGTTGGACGCAGGCATCATCTACCTTATCTTTGACAGTACTTGGGTGAATCCTATGCAATATGTACCCAAGAAAAGCGGAATGACTGTAGTCACAAATTAAAAGAATGAACTGATTCCAACGAGGACAATACCTGAATGGAGAGTGTGTATGGACTACAAGAATCTGAACAAAGCAACACAGAAATATCATTTCTCACTACCATTCATTGACTAGATGCTAGAAAAATTGGCCGGACATGAATTCTACTGCTTTCTGGATGGATACTCAGGATACAATCAGATTGTCATCGCCCTAAAGATAAGGAGAAAACCACTTTCACATGCCCGTATGGTACTTTTACATTCCACATAATACCATTTGGACTTTGTAATGCTCCTGCCACATTTCAACGATGCATGATGGCCATCTTTTTAGACATGATAGAACAAATCATGGATGACTTCTCAGTATTTGGAGACTCATTCGACCACTGTTTGTAAAATCTAGAAAAAGTGTTACAAAGGTGCGAAGATACAAATTTGGTACTCAACAGAGAGAAATGCCATTTCATGGTGCAAGAAGGCATTGTCCTGGGATATCGAATCTCACATAAAGGAATCGAGGTAGGCAAAAC
Organism: Zanthoxylum bungeanum; assembly: GCA_019454045.1. Taxonomy (NCBI): domain Eukaryota; kingdom Viridiplantae; phylum Streptophyta; class Magnoliopsida; order Sapindales; family Rutaceae; genus Zanthoxylum; species Zanthoxylum bungeanum. The sequence continues at coordinate 203,481 of SKCR01042598.1, forward strand.
AAAGATTGAGAAAATATAAAAATTACCTCCACCATCATCCGTCAAAGGGATTCGAAGTTTTCTCGGGCATGCAGGATTCTACAGGAGATTTATCAAAGACTTCTCCAAGATTGCTAAACCTCTATACAATCTGGTGGAGAAAGACGTGCCTTTCAACTTTACCAAAGAATACCACCATGCTTTCGAGATCTTGAAACAGAAACTGGTCTCTACCCTCATCATAGTAGCACTAGATTGGACGTTTTATTTTGAAGTGATGTGCGATGCCAGTGATTTTACTGTAGGTGCAGTTTTTGGACAACGTAAGGTGAAAGTTTTTCACACCATTTACTACGCCAGTAAAACTTTGAATGAAGCACAACTCAACTACACAATAACTGAAAAGGAGTTGCTCGCAGTTGTGTTTACTTTTGATAAATTTCGCTCCTATTTGCTGGGTCCGAAGATGGTGGTCTACACAGATCATTTAGCAATCAAATAGCCAAGCCAGATTGATCCGTTGGGTGCTTCTACTGCAAGAATTTGACGTGGAGATCTGAGACAGGAAGAGTACAAAAAATTAAGTGGCATATCACTTGTCGAGACTCGAAAATGGAGGAACAACTGGCAATGAACTGACAATCAAAGAAACTTTTCCAGATGAACAGTTATTTGCCATCAAGCAGGAAGTCCCATGGTATGCTGACTATGTAAACTATATAGTATCGGGGAAATGGCCGTTGGAATGGACACATCAGCAACATAAGAAATTCTTCAAAGAAGTCAAGCACTATGTCTGGGATGAGCAGTACCTATTCAAATATTGTACTGATCAGTTATCAAGGGGTTGTGTACCACATGAGGAGGTCAATAGTGTCTTACAGCATTATCATTCATCACCATATGGCAGAAACTTCAGCGGAGATAAAACTGCAGCCAAAGTCCTACAATCAGGTTTGTTCTGACCCACATTGTTTAAAGATGCTCACATATTCATTCTTCAATGTGACATGTGCCAGAGAACGGGAAATATTTCGAGGAGAAATAAAGGACCTCTTTAAAGCATTCTTGAAGTGAAGATATTTGATGTATAAGGATTGACTTTATGAGACCCTTTGTTCCATCATATAGAAACCTGTACATTCTGGTTGCAGTAGACTACGTCTCCAAATGGGTTAAAGCAACAACACTGCCATCAAATGACTCCAAAGTGGTGTTAAAATTCCTCAAAAAGAATATTTTCACTCGCTTCAGAACACCTCGAGTGATCATCAGTGATGGTGGCACACACTTCTGCAATAAGTATTTTGATGCACTCATAGCCAAATATGAAGTTACTCATAAATTTGCCACTGCTTACCATCCGCAGTCAAATGGGCATGTTGAATTTTCCAACAGAGAAATCAAAAGAATCTTGAAGAGAACAGTTGGATCAACAAGGAGAGACTGGTCTACAAAATTGGATGGCGCATTATGGGCCTACCGGACAGCTTATAAGACACCCATTGGAATGTTCCCATACCGAATGGTGTTTGGGAAAGCATGCCATCTACTTGTGGAGCTTGAACATAAAGCGTACTAGGCACTAGAGAAGCTAAATTTTGATCTGCAAGCAGCATGAGAGAAACGGATCCACCAACTGAACGAATTGGAGGAATTTCGCCTTCATGCTTAAGAGAATCATAACCTGTACAAAGAAAAGACCAAGAAGTGGCATGATCAAAAAATAGTTCACAGACAACTAGAACCAGGGCAGCAAGTGTTGTTATACAACTCAAGGTTGAAACTTTTCTCTGGCAAGCGGAAATCACGATGGTCAGGTCTATTTGTGATTACTCAGGTGTTACCATACAAAGTAGTTGAGATACATAACCCCAACTCCAACAACACATTCAGGGTAAATAGCCAACGTGTCAAGCACTATTGGGGAGAATCATTTGAGCGACAAAAAGAGAGTCTCACACTTGCTGATCCAGCCCAACGTTCAGGCAATCAAGTATAGCTGACGACGTTAAACTTAGCGCTAGCAGGGAGGCAACCCATGTAATTTGTGTATATATTGAGACTGGTGTTTTTTATTTTTCTTTTTTTAATATTTGTAAGAAAACTCACAAACATGATGGAAGACATTCTCGCAAAACTTCACAAGCATTTTCCTTCTCTCCCTCAAAATTCTCTAATGAAAGTCTACAAAGCACGCATTGAAAGAATGAGACTTCTGATGATCAAAGGTATTCCTAGTGACATTCATTGGATAATTGAAGCACGAGTCCGTTTGGCAGGTGAGTCATCTGAATCTTTTATTTCATTTCTGCCTGGTTTAGGAAAATCACCTATGCTAAGAAAAGAAGAGCTAAACGGTTAGGTGTTTGCTATAAATGTTCACATTGTACATACAATACTCGTTGTCATTCTTTAGGAATGATGTCTGATAATCGCGAAGATAAAATAAAATTATTAGGGATGGCATGAGTAAGGAGTCTTTAGATGACATATCATTGACTCTTAAGACACATCCCAGTGGATATGTGTATCGCGCGATTCGTAATTTACATACACAGTTTTGAAGAGAAAGACAACAATTAAGTCTTGGGAATCTGACTTTAAAAGACCCTGTTTGCCAATTTATAAGAAAATTGTATGGGAAACTTGTCCCTAACACATAGATGTCATTCAAGCCGTTACTACCTGTACATAATTTTGATTTCTTTGTCTTTAACTAATAATTGTGATTTGTTTTGTTATTTTCTTTTATTTTCGCCGACAAGATCCAGACTTTTTGACTTTCATGATTTATTTTACTGTTTAGCTAATAATTGTCATTTGGTAGGTATTGGTGCTATTATTACTCACCCTTTTTCAGGATCTATAAATTCAGCTCGTCATTGCTCTATTTAACACATCCATATTAGAGAGAGAGTAATTAAAAAAATGAAGCTACTTCAAGAAGACGAGTTATTAAAATCTGTGTGTTTTGCGGTACTAGTTCTGGTTCTAAACCAGAATTCGCTGAAGCAGCAAACGAATTGGGTGGAGTCATGACTGAGGGAAATGTGCACTTATTATATGGTGGTGGCAATCTTGGACTAATGGGGTACGTTTCAAGGGCTGTACAGGAAGTAGGTAGTCAAGTTTTGGGAATCATCCCAAAACCTTTGGCAGAGGCAAATCTTATCGGACAATCAAACGGAGAGGAATGCATCGTGCCAGGTATGTCCGAACGACTTGTTGAAATGATTAACTGTGTTGATGCTTTTATTACTTTGCAAGGTGGCTTAGGCACGAAAGAGGAAATTTTCACAGTATTATCTTGGGCGAACTTGAACATACACCAAAAATTAATTGGACTGTTTAATGTTGATGGATTTCTTGACTTTATTTTTGTGTTTCTTGAAGATGCCAGGAGAAATAGGTTCCTTTCAAAACCCGAAAAGATACTCTCTTCACTGCCAGAACAACCAATGATTTAATTGACCAACTCTTATCATTTGAACCACAAATTGACCTTATCCTTTCCAACATAAACTGGTCTGATAATGATCGTGGTAAGAAGCGTCAGATAAATCTGGATCTTAACCTTTAGTTTTCTTTTTAAATGTATAATTCCACGCTAATCAGGTATTGTCTTCTAAATTTTCCTTATTCTTTTTAGACATTGGGGACAATGTCTCAATTAGGTTTGGGGGTGGAGAATTTACTTATTTGGTAATTTAGAAAGAAAGAGAACAACTATTGACTTAGATAAGAATTTCACATGTTTAGTCACTAACTTGTTTTGTGTGTTTGATTGTACATTTGATTGACGTTGTGGGTATCGTGGCTGTAAGCCCTCAAGAGACTACGACTCGTCCACTAGGGACACATAGCGGTTTAAAGGCTTGTTGCATACGCTAAATGAAACCGTGATCCCTACGAAAGTGGCTTAGTTTAATTTTTATTTTAAAATTGCTTATTGCATTTTATTTTGTTGTTTTGCTCGAGAACTAGCAAAATGTTAGGTTTGGCGGTTGATAAGTGGAAAATATATCAATATTTACCGCCCATTTTACTTAATATTTTTTATAGTTTCTCGAGTCTTATGAATATTTTGATGTGTTTTGTATTATTTTGTAGATAAATAAAATATCGGGACTTGCTGGAATCAAATCGGGGCTAAAATGGTGAAAAACGGATGAAAAGGGCAAAATGGAAAATTCACACGTCGCGTCGTGAGGCGCAAGCTCTTTACGTCACGATGCACCTCAATTATTCAGCTGCCGACACTCGTCATCACCACGTAATCACGTGCGTCATCATCACGTCATCATGACGTCAGCTCAATAATTCAGTCTACCGACACACATCATCACTTGCGTCATCATGACGTCAGCGTCGCGACGCCAACCCTCAAGCATCGCGATACCAATCCAATAATGGAGTATTTTGACGGCCGCTAATTTTTGTAGCACGCGTCGCGACACATACCGATTTTGGAGCCTATAAATAGAGGCTGATTTCATTTGAATTCTTCTTACTTTCTTCGAGGGAATTTCCTTAGAATACTAAGAAGATAATATCTTGTTTTTTTTAATTTCAGTTTTCTTGTATTTAATTTTTATTTTAAACAATAAATCTTTGTTTGTTTTATTTAAAAGCATTAGTAGGTAACTTCTTTCTGTCGGGGTGAAGGTGAAACTTTTATTATAATAATTTAGATTAATCTCCCTTATTTTATAATATATAAATTATTTTAAAACCTGGCTTAATTGGATACCATCTTTATGGTCGGTTGGAATTAATTAAAAATCTGACTGGAACAGGATACCGTCTATATGGTCGGTTGGTAATATAATATAAATTTATATATTATAACAAGGGAGATTTCTATATTTGAAATAATAAAAGTGGATCCCCAAACCCCATCATTTTATTTCATTGTTGTAATCTTTACCTTTTTAATTTTCAAATTTATTTTATAATATTTTATATATTTATGTCTTTAGTAATCCTAGATATGTGTCGTAACTAAATACGTTGTCTAGGGTTGTGATGAAAACCAATATTAATGATTTAATAAGTTGACTTTTCTTATGTCTTGTATGGTGTAAAGGTTTATTTATTGAGTCTAGTTCTTAATGCTTCTTATTAATTGGCCACTAATAAGATTGATTTGGTAAACTTAAAATGAACTTGGAAAAGAGATTTTAGGTTTAGCCCGTAGACTCAATAGCTCACGATCTCACATTCAATTAAGAGATTTCCTTACATGATAGAAATATACATGTCGGGCATGGGTAGCCATAATTGGAACTTAAACTTAATGAATTTGGAGTTTCTTAATTAACATAGGAATATAGTTAATTGGGTTACTTTGGATGTTTGCATCTGAAAATCGGAAGAGGCTTTTGCATAACTTCATGTTCCAGGTTAATAAACTGACATATTACACAAGCATAAGATAATCAACTCATCTTTATAAAGATATTGGTAGGATTCACAACCCTGGATATTTTCATATCATTGAACTTAAAATCTACATTGTTTTGTTTTATTTACTTGTTTTAGATAAAAATCACCTTCTAACCAACAATTAAATCAATTAGATACTCGTAGACATTTAGCTTCATAAATTAATAGCTTAGGTATTAAGTCCTCGTGGGATCGATACATTTTATACTACTTGAGTGATACGTGCGTTTGCGTTACGTGTGTGTTTACCACTGATCACCCATGCTTGATATCCATGGGTTAGACCCATTTCCACTGCGTGGGGCATCGATTCGACCCTAGGGGTTCCACATCCGCCCCAGTAGAATGGTATCAGAGCAAGGCTTAACCACACAACACATGTTGCATGTTAGACATATATTTGAATCTATGCCTCTGTATTTTAATTTAATTATGCTTAAATCATATTGGATATGTATTGCATGTTTTAAATAAAATTTCGACCTAATTATATTAATGACTTGATTGTCATAAATATCTCACGATCATGTGATTACTTTATTTTAAGTAATAGTATTAGTAATGTTGGAGCATTATTGGAAGGTCCGTCTTGTCAATACAGAGATGAATAAGTTCTTACTACTTATATCCAATATCGTCATTAGTGTGAGGGTATAAGTATTGGGAACTTAGGTCACTACGATAAAATATTAGACGTAGCGTGATGAGTTAATACAGTCACCCAATATTGTCATTAGTGTGAGGGTGTACATACGAAGCGTATTAGTGCATATTGACAAGTATACATCTAGAACACTTCTTAATCCAATATCTTCATTAATGTGAGGATAAGAAACGGTTCAGGACCAAACTAGGAGTCACATGAAGTGATTGACCTTGGAGGTCTACCTAATGAGTTTATAAAGGCCAATATCACCATTAGTGTGAAGCTGGAGTAAATGTCATGGGATCCACTTCCCGCTATGAAATTTTGATAGTCAAATTTCTATTTTCCCGTTAAGGGAGATTACGGATTTACGTAAAGTAGTAGGACAACACAAATATATTTAAAATTCCATAATCAATTAGTGTTATTATTTTGAAATGAAAATTATTCTGCTACTATTTAAAATATTATCTTGTAGATGGTTGTCGCTAATCCATTTATGAAACTTTTGGATACCAATAAACTAAAAGGAGCCGAGAACTATTTGGAATGAGAAATGAAAATACGCCTTATCTTGGAGTTTGAAAAATTGACTTATGTCACTGTCAATCCACTGTCTGTTGAAATCGATCCTAACTCCAGTCTAGAAGAGCGAGAAACTTTTAATAAATGGAAGGATGATAACCTTAAGGTGAAATTCAACATTTTGGGATCGATGGTTCCAGATTTGTTGAGACTATACACTAAAGTACCAGATGCTTGGAGCTTCATTCGAACACTCAAGGAGTTGTTCGAGGCAAATCAAGAGATCAAACTTTATCGAAGGTCTAAGGAATTGTTCTGTGTCGAACTCAATGATGGAGGAGCTTTCAGCCTTCATGTTTTGAATATGATCAACCAGATTCGATACCTGGAACGACATGGCATTGTGATTGATGAATGGATGGGCCGTAATTTAATTATGTCTTCTTTGCCTGGTTCTTATGTTGGCTTTGTATTAAACTTCTATATGCACTCGATGCAAGCTAGCGACGAAGAACTTCATAACATGTTACGCATGGCGGAGCATGATTTGAGGAAAGACAACCCCACATTGTACCTGTAGACACTGTATTTTTACATGAAGCCCAATGATGAGCCTCGTATGGAGGCACTACCTGAAAAGTTACGGAAGTCGCGGGAAATGAATGCCGGAAGGGAAAACCCCTAAAATTAGCACCTCACTGGATTCAGACTCACTAGTTAGCGTCAGATACGCTCAGTCAGTTTCTGTTTTAAACCTTAGCCTCGGCCCAAAACCCCTGCAACCCATGAAAGCCCACATAATCCATCCACACGCCCAAAGCCTATCTACCCTCAAACCCAACCGACTCATCTATCACCAAGCCCACATGCCCAAGCCTTCCCAAATAAAAAAAAATCTCATGCAAAACACATGTTAAAATCCCTCAAATCACCTTCCAAATTTAACAAGATATGAAATCCCATCCTCACCAAATTTAGAGATTTTATTCCCTAAATAAATTAAATAAATATCTCTCATATTTGCATGATTTATTTCCTTGCTTAGGAGACCCCTTGTCATTATAAAAAGGAAGCTTGACCAAACCCTAAGGGGGCTCTCTTCTCTCAACCTAAAACATACACACACGACAGTTCACCAAGAAAAAACCTAAACTCTCTTTCTTCTCTCTTCTCACGGCATCAACCAAAAACTTAGGGCTAGAGATTCACGGCAAACAGCAACTAACACCCCTTCAATCTCCACTCAAACAACAACAAAAAGCCCTCCAAAAATCGACAAAAACAAAGCAACGAGTAATAAACAACTCTAAAGCTATGAACAACAAATACAAACCAACGAGAAAACACCAAACAACAAACCAACAAGAACAAGCAAGCAATAAAAAAAATGCACCAACCCAACACAATAAAACACAAACCAAATACCCCTCCACCGATCAAAACACAACAAGCCAAAAACCAAATACCCCTTCAACCGACACAACCAACAAACACAAAAACAAACTGCTCACCACCGACACAGCCAACAAACAAGCAGCCCTTGAACCAAACAAACACAGCCCCTAAACCGAATCAACAGCAGCCCCTAAACCGAATCAACAGCAGCCCCTAAATCAAATCAACAGCAGCCCCCTAAACAGTGAAACAGCCCCCAAAAAATAGCAAAAACATCAGCCTAAAAATAGTAAAACAGTGAGCAGAAACGATGAAACAACGAACAAGCAAACCAGAAAATAGTAAGCTTTAATCCTTTCGGCGACGGCCTAACGCACTTCTAAGAAGCAACTTAAAAGGTAAAACCTGAGGGCACCCTATTTATTTTTATAGTCCCGGACACGGCATGCCTGGCTAGACATGAAATACGTCCAGCCGGATATGCAAAGTCCTATATTAAAGACGGCCAAATCTTTTGGTCACATTTTCTTTCTCTAGCATTTTGTTGTTTATCCTTTTTTTTATATATTCATTTACTTTTATGGTTATTTCGTTATCTTTATTTTATTATTTCACATTTATTTTATTGTTTATCTTTATTTTATTATTTCGTATTTATTTTGTGTTATTTATCTTTTTATTTAGTTATTCGCTTTTATTGTCATTTTAATATTCCTCCTTTACTTTTATTTATATTTTGCTATATTATTTCGCATCTATTTTTATGTCCGTTTACATTACATCAATGATTGTGTGTATTATCCCTTGCAGTATATCGGATGGAAACCCAGACATAAATTCCGTAGCCGAATTCGAATGGACGGTAGTGCGGTCTGTAATTGGGATACAGCTCCACGTGCCATTTAGGAAATACTCACAAATGCGTGTTTATGTCATTATTGATGCTATTTTTGTAAGAACGTTCGAACATATTTTCAAACATAACTCGAACACAAGCATTCTGCCTCCCTCCGTTCGAACGCGTTTTCAAACGCAACTCGAACGCAAGCATTCATCCTCACTCCGTTCGAACGCGTTTTCGAACGCTACATGAACGTGAACTCTCTGGAACACTTCGTTCGAATGCGTTTACGAACGCTACACGAACGCACACACACTGGACAACCTCTTTCTTTATATTTTATGCATTTTTGTCTCTTTAGTTATTTATTTTGCATCATGCGCTTAATTATTTGCATTTATTATTAACGTTATCGTACTTCTTTATTTAATATGCTTTTGGAACTATGTATTTGCTTTTATTTATATTCATGTTTATGGGTGTGTAAATTTGTGTGTTTATTTTAAGTATCTTGCATGTACTGCATAAGACTCGGTTATACCATTGTGTGAACCCGTCCATTATACTAGCATAAGTAAGAGACCATTCCGAACCCAACGATTTGAGGTCTTCCCTTGCGAGGGGTGAGTGCGGTCTTAAATCATTTCCCAGTTCACGCTGGGTGGCGACTCCTTTATTCTCCGGTTTAGTTCCTGTGGGCTACTCCGTACTCTCTAAGGGCTGCGAGCCTAACACTACCGTGGTCACCGAGCATCATAGGCATAGCGGTAAATCCCGCTTTGCTCCTACAGATGGCGACTCCACTGGGGATAGAGAATCGGCCCAGAAACAATGCCTTGTAGTGTCCGTGGCTTTGGCTTTGGTTACCCAAGTCTCATATATTTTGCATACCCTTCTTACCTCGATGGCGTTATATATCGTGAAATCGCTTCCACTCAAGGTGGCGGATCGTTATATGGCATCATCACTCGTTGGCACGTACCCTAGGGTATAAAAAAGGCACGCTCACTTGGTCGCTCGAACCCTTGAGTGAGGAGACCTAGTTGTGGGCAACCCTTCGCCGGCGGGAGCCTTTATCCATACCCTTGTAAGCCCATATATGAACCATAGTTATATGTCCTATAGAAGCTACCTCTATCTTTGTGTTTGGGACCATTATCATTTGGATCCATTTGGGCCTCTCGTCATAGGATACGAACTTGTTGGGCCACTTAAACTGGGACGTGTTTGTATCTTATGATGATTGAGCCAAATTTTTTCAAAATGCTGATGGGCCACCTTGTGTTTGGGCCCCATATCATTTGAAGTTGTTTAGCCATATTATCGCAAAAGTGTAGACCTGTTGGGCCTTTTCAACTGAGAAAAGTTTGCACCTCGCGATAATCTGATTGAACACTTTAAAATGATAACGGGCCAACTTGTATGAAAACCCTCATGGGCTTAGAAGGTCCAAACATGATCCGAATATGCCAAATGCATGAGTCCGATATCCGCACTGGCTTTCATCCAGGAAGGATACGCCTTGTTATGGCATGTTTGTATACTTTTGGATATCACCAAGTCCATCCCCACAACCGTGATTACCGAAGGCCCAATTCATCGTTTCTAGAAAATGGCACGATTCTCATATTAGGCTTAGTCGATATTGTAAATGGACGGTCTTTGTCTTTTACTGATGGAAATGGACTGAGGTATACAAGGTTCACCCTTGTAGCGTATGAGAGAACGATTTTGTGTACCCCACATTGGTGCATAAAATAAGCCATACCTAGGATAGAAATGGACTTACCACGAGTGTGGGAGGAATAAGGTTGGAAGAAGTTAGCAAGCATGGATGCGTCATGCAGTAACCACCACCATTGAACGAGTGACCACCACCATTGGACTAAGCTCGACTGCGCGCACATATTAGTTGCAGCGGCGCGTCGACATGTGGGCTCAACAAGCCAACGCGTGTGGCGACGCATGAAGGCCACTTGCCGACGTGTCTGGACATAATCTCCTGGTCGACATTTCCAACACATTGGTTCGACCCTTTCGTGCGGTAATAGACCCGAACTCTAATCTTCGTGTATTTGTCATATTTTTATTATGCGTTTACTTTACCAATTTTGGATTACTTAAATTATTTTGAGATTTTAGTTTGAGTTATAGATTGTTGTTTTCAGATTATGGTGTTGGATTTGAAGTGTGGTTGGGTGGTTGTTGTAGGCCTTGGATGGGTATTTGGGTGTCTTTGAGTTATGAATCATCTTAGAGCGAAGGTCTGGTAATATTATACATTAGTTGTAAGAGTCCGCAAAGAGATTATGATAGTGCTACCTTGATACCGACGTAGGATTGAAACCTTGTAGGACCAAAGTTTCCGAGTTGGGCCACTCTAGGCTGCCTAAAAGGTTATTATCTTAATTTATGGGTAAGAGGTTGCTGCACAATTATCGAAGTTCCATATTTGGAATAGAGGATTTTACTGTTAGTCAATATCAAGTTTGGTTCGTTGAGCTTTTCTGTGTTTTCTTCGTTCGGTTATGGATCCCACATGGCGATCTGTGGCGTTCCAGGAAGGGTTTTGAGCCTGGTTGCGAACTCATTAGATATTGAGAGTTGGTGAATGGATGTTTCTCATATTCCTATGTTTTATGTTTTTAAATTATTTACGTTTATGTTTTACGTATTCAGTTTACGTTTTCAAGTTGACGTATTAGTTTATGTTATCAATTTACGTGTTTGTATGAGTTTACGTTAACAATTTACATGTTTGGTTTATGTCTTTAGTTCAAGTCCCGACTCATGTTTTTAGTTATGATTTCATGTTACGTTTTTAACTTACGATTACGTGCCACGTGTTTATGAATTTCGTTTTCAATGGAATGTTCCCATGATTAGACGTACCGACTATGATTCTGTTCGGACGACGTTCTTTACACATCTATTCCAAAATAGGTAATGAACATTGTACGAGCTTGAATGCATAAGTCAGTACGTGTCAGATTATGGTGATTGTGTCAGCTCATTTTATGTTTTCGAGTGCACGTTCTCATTTTCAGTTTCAGTTTATGACTATAATTTCAATATTATGTTTGGGTTTGACTCATCGAGAGTGTTCAGATCGTGTTTTCATTTTGGCGGCGCTAGTGCATTCTTAGAGGTAATTGACTTATATTTGAGATTAACATACTATGTAGTTGTTTAGGTGATATATTGTATAGTCGGACCAATATTTGAATTTTAATTATCTATTTCATGACAAGTGTTCATATTTAAACTTGTTGATGGTGTTTTCAGGCACTATGTTATTTAAGCAGCACGACAGGGGTAAAAAAGGTAATTCACTTCTCAGTCAAGATTATTAATGCCGACCCGACCACTAAAGAGTCAACAGTAAGAGGCCGGGAACCTTACGGTTAGTGACCGAGCACTTGAGTTCAAGATGACCGGGCAATTATGAGGTCGACAGCAGCATTCTCAGTACAAAAGACTATTATGACCGACCACATGAAGACCGAGCATATGGCAAGACATGTTCGGGAAAATAAGGCATTCTATCCATACAAGATAAGATAATAAGTTATCCTAGTTTCATGGGGTAAACTAGTAAGTCAATGTCCTAGTATGATAAAGAAAGTAAATGTAGTTTTGATTAGGAATCCTTATGGGAAAATGGAATAGTTTTGGCTAGGAATCCTTATGGGAAAATGGAATAGTTTCAACTAGGAAATTCTTATAGGAGAAGGAATATGATTTCTACACTATTATAAATAGGAGGGCAGAGTATGTGTAAAAGGCATCAAAAAATAAGGGATCTGAATCTTCAAGCTCTGACTTGTAGAAAGCAAAAAGAGACCCGAAAAGAGTGTTTAAGTAATAAAAGTATCATCCCGTTTGTGTCCGTGGACGTAGGTCGGATCCAAATCCACCGAACCACGTTAAATCTCATTGTTGATTGGTGTGTTTATCTGTTTTTTGCTAAGTTTGCCTTTGGTCCCCCATAACCAAACAAATTCACTATTGAAGGAGGATTTCCTCGGGAGTGATATTCCCATATTACCCTGAGACCAAAATCCACCGTCAACAGTTGGCGCCGTCTGTGGGGACTCGAAACAAAAAGCAGTTCGCGAGAAAGACAATGGCAGAAGGCGGAATCATCAATCTTCAGGGAGTCCAGCAACAGACTGGATGAAAAAGATGGAAGAAAGCATGAAATCCATGATGGATCGGCTGGAGAGAATGAAGGGAACGAATAACGAGAGACCAGACGTCGGAACCAGTCGAAGAAGAGGTGAAAAAGCAGAAGGGAAAAGGGTGATAGATACAAGTGAAGACGATGAACCCAGGAGGAGGGGCCCATACGGGATAAAATCCGTAGTTCTAGAAAAAGATTCGCAAACATAGGACACATGGGAAGAAGAAGAAGGAAGACCATCACCAGATCCCTCCTATGATAGCCCCCGCGACACCAGAAGGGGAGACATGAAGCATGGTGAAACTGGACGGGAAGTCTCAAGTCATGAAGAACGCCGCACCTGTGGTGACAGACACGAAGGAGGCCGCGAGAGGCGACATAGTGACACAGATGGCAGTATAAAGTCTTGGTTAAGAAAAGAAATGGCCAAGTAGGGAGTAAACCCCAAAATTGATACAGCATATGCTCGGGACGGTGAGGTTGAATCTCCCTTCACAGAAGAAATAAGGTCGGCAAAATTCCCAAGACATTCAACATGCCATCCATGACGCCCTACAAAGGCCATTCAGATCCAAAGTCCATATTGAAAGTTTCGTCCTATTGATGGAGGTCCAAGGGGTAGTAGGGGATGCCATTTGCAAAGTATTCCCCATAACCTTAGGCGGGTCTGCCATTCTGTGGTTCAGAAGTCTTGCCCCGGGAAGCATCAGTAGCTTCGCTCAACTCAGAAGGTCATTTGTTCGACACTTTAAAGGGGCCCGCGTCCCAAGAAAATGGTGGGAGAATTGAGACTGATGAAACAGGGCGATGATGAGGCCCTGAGGAATTTTATTGAAAGGTACCACAATTTGGTGCTCGAGGTCGGAGCATACGAGTCATCTGAAGCGCTAGAAAGTCTCAAAAGAGGTCTGAAGGTCGGGAAGTTGTGGACTCACATGAGGATTCAAGACGTATCGGATTATGCCACTGCCCTGGAGTTGGCCAGGAAGTTTATCTTAATAGAGGAGGAGAAAAAGATTGCCCGGGGAGTAGACACCCGAAAGGCTAAGATACTCAGGTCAGACAATCAGTGGGATTCGATTAGAAATTTGAGGAGACCAATCCCGGAGCAGAAGAAACTCAGACCGACACCTCTGAGTAGTCATGTTCAAGAGATAAAGTCATCTGCCCAAGTCAACCGTGTCGCGGGGAGAACAGTATACACCCCCTGAACAAACCTATGGCCCAGATAGTTCGGGAAATCCAAGATAAAGGTCTGTTGGCGGAGCCTAATTTGAAAAGGTTCCCGATTGAGGAGGGAAATAGTAGGGCTTACTGTATCTACCATAACGTAAGGGGACATGCCACGAATGGGTGTAGAGACCTGCGGGAGCAGGTGGAAGACTTGGTGAAAAAAGGCTATCTCAATGTGTACATAGACCATTCGGTTTTTTAGGTCGACCAAAATTGATAGCGGAAGTCATCCGGTCGGATGCGTGGAATGCTGAGATGTATAGAGGATGTATTAAGAAGAGCCTTGCTTGTAGTGACCCTTGTAGAGTTGCAAGAAAGACAACGGATCCCAAAATGTGAGTAAGAACTCTTTTGTCTTAGGTTGACATTTGATTATGCTTTTTTGTTATGGCTCACACAATGGTTTTGATATTTGTTTTACGGCTCGGGTCTGCTCTTGTACCGCCGAGTCCGTTTTGTTGATATATGTTTTACGGCTCAGGTCTGCTCTTGTACCGCCGAGACCGATGTCTCTTTCCGGCTCGGGTCTGCTCTTGTACCGCCGAGACCGATGTTTCTTTCCGGCTCGGGTCTGCTCTTGTACCGCCGAGACCGATGTCTCTTTCCGGCTCGGGTCTGCTCTTGTACCGCCGAGACCGATGTTTATTCGGCTCGGGGCTGGACTTCGTTCCGCCGAGGCCACTTGTTTATTCGGCTCGGGGCTGGATTTCATTCCGCCGAGGCCGCTTGGTTATTCGACTCGGGGCTGGATTTTGTTCCGCCGAGGCCTTATGGTTTATTCAGCTCGGGGTCGGGTTACGTCCCACCGAGTCAGCTTCTTTGGACTGGGGATGTAACATTCCCCCAGAGCCAAGTCTTTCTTTTAGCTCGGGGTCGGGTTACGTCCCACCGAGTCAGTTTCTTTGGATTGGGGACGTAACATTCCCCCAGGTCCAAGTGTCTTTTTCAGCTCGGGGTCGGGGTACGTCCCACCGAGTCAGCCATTCGGACTGGGGACGTAAACATTCCCCCAGAACCAAGTATCTATCTTGGCTCGAGGTCCCCAGGGACATACTCGATGCATAGGATCCGTGAGAAGCATAGCACGGGGAGGAATGATACCCCCATGGCGATTGCTTGCTCCAGTGTTACCGAACATAAGGAGGAATATGCCCTTGATGTGTCGAACACTCTTTGATCCTCACTTACCCGATGTAATGGATCCGTGGGAAAGCATAGCACGGGGAGTGATGAGGCCCCCGTGACGATTGCTAGCTCCAGTGATACCGGACCTAAGGAGGAGGAAAGTGCCCTTAGTATCCCGGACGCTCTTTGATCCATTCATCATTTGGATCCGAGAGAGGCGCAGCACGGGGATGCGTTGTGCCCCTGTAGCGTGTGCCTGCTCCAGCGTGGTAAGGAGGAGCCCTCATACAATACACAGGATCCACAGTGACCCGACGTGTAGAGGATGTACCCTCACCATTCAAACGCTCAACTGATCCAAATCCTGGTTCGCCGGGACACTGAATTGAAAGATTCAGAATTGTGTTTTGGAAGCCTCGGGCAGGACGCTGTTTTGAGGCATCCGTGGTGTTGTTTACATTTGTAAAAAGTTTTCTTTTGGGACAAGTGCCGAGTCACCCCCACCTTTTTGGTCTTATTTTTCAAAGTTTTGATTTTGTTTTTCGCTGGTCTGGCAAGGGGACGCCCGTGTCAGATTCGGTAGGGCTTCACAAGGTTGATTCAATTCCCTTCTGAGCAAGTCCCAAAGATTACCTGGCTCGGGGCTGGATTCGTTCCGCCGAGGCCACTTGGATTACCTGGCTCGGGGCTGGATTCGTTCCGCCGATGCCACTTGGATTATTCGGTCGGGGCTGGATTCGTTCCGCCGAGGCCACTTGTTCACTCGGTTCGGGGCTGGATTTCATTTCGCCGAGACCTCTGTGTACCAATGGCTCGGGGTCGGGTTACGTCCCACCGAGTCAGCACTTTTGGACTGGGGAGGCGTTATCCCCCAGATCCAAATGCCTTTTTTTAGCTCGGGGTCGGGTTACGTCCCACCGAGTCAGCCCTTTGGTCTGAGGACGTAACATTCCCTCAGGTCCAAGTGCTTTTCTCACTTGGAATCGGGTTACGTCCCACCGAGTCTACCTCTTTGGACTGGGGACGTAACATTCCCCCAGGTCCAAGTGCCTTTCTCAGCTCGGGGTCGGGTACGTCCCACCGAGTCAGCCCTTCGGACTGAGACGTAACATTCCCCCAGGTCCAAGTGCCTCTCTTCATTCGGGGTCGAGTTGCGTCCCACCGAGTCAGTCTCTCGGACTGAGGACGTAACATTCCCCCATGTCCGAGCATCTCTCACAACTCAAGACATGATCACATGCCATCGAGCACATCATCGTTAGCTCAGAGGCAAAATTTTCTCCTCACAATCAAGATTGGACCAGTCAGAGGTCAGGACCTCTAAATCTCTGGTACAGATATTACAGAGGAGGAGTCATTCCTAGTTTGGACAACAAGAGGAACTTAATCTCCTTATGGAACGACCCAAGTAAGCAATTTGCTTTGAGGTGGAGAATCATTCTGAATAGGGTCAGCATCTCCAAATAACCGAGGATATGAATATAGAAACATGAGACTTAATTGATGGCGAATGCAATTTCTCTGTGATTTCTGGAGCGACCACCAGCAAGGCGATCAGCACACCATCTTTATATAGTCCCGGCACCAACTTGCATACTCGTTGGAACCGAGAACTAGGGGACAGATGTTGATGGTGTTTTCAGGCACTATGTTATTTAAGCAGCACGACAGGGGTAAAAAAGGTAATTCACTTCTCAGTCAAGATTATTAATGCCGACCCGACCACTAAAGAGTCAACAGTAAGAGGCCGGGAACCTTACGGTTAGTGACCGAGCACTTGAGTTCAAGATGACCGGACAATTATGAGGTCGACAGCAGCATTCTCAGTACAAAAGACTATTATGACCGACCACATGAAGACCGAGCATATGGCAAGACATGTTCGGGAAAATAAGGCATTATATCCATACAAGATAAGATAATAAGTTATCCTACTTTCATGGGGTAAACTAGTAAGTCAATGTCCTAGTATGATAAAGAATGTAAAGGTAGTTTTGATTAGGAATCCTTATGGAAAAAGGGAATATTTTTGACTAGGAATCCTTATGGGAAAATGGAATAGTTTCAACTAGGAAATTCTTATAGGAGAAGGAATATGATTTCTACACTATTATAAATAGGAGGGCAGAGTATGTGTAAAAGGCATCAAAAAATAAGGGATCTGAATCTTCAAGCTCTGACTTGTAGAAAGCAAAAAGAGACCCGAAAAGAGTGTTTAAGTAATAAAAGTACCATCCCGTTTGTGTCCGTGGACGTAGGTCGGATCCAAATCCACCGAACCACGTTAAATCTCCTTGTTGATTGGTGTGTTTATCTGTTTTTTGCTAAGTTTGCCTTTGGTCCCCCATAACCAAACAAATTCACTATTGAAGGAGGATTTCCTCGGGAGTGATATTCTCATATTACCCTGAGACCAAAATCCGCCGTCAACAAAACTGTTGGAATTTTATATTTTGATCTTTTTTGACCAAGTTATGTTTTGACTTTTTGACCGATTTCTGTTGATTCTTTGATCATTTGACTGGTTTTATTAAAATTTTATTTTATTTATTTACCTTGTGGTGTCATTGACTCCGTTTTTGGATGGTGACACTTAGCTAGCTGCGTTGTCAATTTTTTTATGGGATTACTGCTGCAGAAGGATTAAATATCACAGAGTTGTCAGCAAAGTTCATAAATGGCGGCAGTATGATCCATGCTCACTAGCATTTCTAAAGCTATAAGAGTAACAGAAATCAAAGAATAGTAAATGCAGAGCATCCGATATTAATTTGAGTCAGTTGGCAGGTGAATGATGATTTTTAACTTAACAATGTTCTTATTTTTCTGATCTTTGAGTGAATCCATTCCAAGAAAAGATTTGCAAGCTGTCATTTTATCCATGCAATATTAGTAGGAAACATTTAAGTGTTACTCAGTCATATTATTAATATGGATATTCAAATATTAATATAGGCCTTGCCATTGGCATTGTATTTTTACTTCCCACATTCAATTGTTCAGTTGAATCTTATGGCTACCCTGCAACACATTTGATGTCTAAATGACAAAATCTCTTCAATAAATGAAAGCTATGGAGGTCTTGACTCGTTACCTCAAAATAATTTCTAAAACTGGAATACAGTTTGAATACGGTTCAATTTGAGAGTAAAACTACGGTGCAACTAAAAGTTATGAATTTTTTTATGGGTTATATTTATCAAATATCTTAAAATTTCAAGTACTAATTATTAGTATGATTGACAAAATCTCGGCCCAATAGGTACAAGTCAGGTTCGGGTTTTTTTGAAAAATATTTTTTATTTTAAAAAAGTTGAAATATTTCAATACTTATAGAATTAAGAATTTAAATATTTTTTTATTATTTTTTTTGGATTGATTTTAAAATTTTAATTATAATGTATATTTTTAGAATTGAAAATGAATATATTTAATTTAAAAATTATTACTTTTAAATAATTATAGTCATGCTCGAGTGTTTCTACCAAATCCAGCTCATGTCAGAACAAGATTTTGTTATCTTAGGTCGAGCCAGATCGTTGGACTGCTCAGGCTTTTGCGAAACCTAAATACCATTAATTCAATAAAATAATAATAATAATAATAATAATAATAATAATTAGTTCGATCAAGAATCATGTATGTTTATCAAAGGATGAATAAGAAAGTTTTTTTTTTTTAAAAAAAGTGAAAATAAGAAGAGACACGTGTCACCCCAAACATGGGTCCATGCAACACTGGATAAATGCTTAATAAAAGGAGGCCATTAAGCAGAGACGTCAAATCATGATTGGATTTAAAAGGGTAAACTTTTCCTCCGCTCGCTCATTGTGTATAATATTAGTCTGATTGGTACATTCACGAGTAGTGGAGCCCATTGAAGTGGCACTAAAATCAGAGACCAAAATAATCTTGAGCTGACATGTGGAGACCCACCATTTGTTACCATGAGGCCTTCCGCTCCCAATAAATCATGAATAGTGTTGATGCTTGATAGGATTTTAATTCTGATTTTGATTTTGATTTTTTTTTTCCCTTGCAGTTTAGGCAAACCATTTTAAAAATCACATCAAATTACATACACCTCACCACACAAGCAAAGCAATCAAAGTGAAAAGAGAATAGAAGGTAGAGTGCTGTTTGGGTCGAATAATTTGACCACCGAAAAAAAAAAAAAGATAGAGTGTAGCTTTCATAAAGCTATTATTATTTTCAAACTTTGGGCTATTTGCTATTATTATCTTGTTTTCTTAGAGGCCCTACTTTCCATCTTATCACCAAAATAATAAAATATAATAGTTAAAATTATTCGTTAAATTATGAACAGCAAAAAATCTTGAATCTTAATACAAGATTTAGAATGATTTTTCATTTTGAATATCGACTTTTCACCTAAAATATTCCGACTCTCGAACTGTTCAATCTAAAATTCAGGATGATTTATCCCAATTTTAGTTATGTTTCTTTTGTTTAGGAAGTAATTTGTTTTCTTTAGATTTTTCTCATTTTAGTTAGATTTGTTTAAATAATTTTTTTATTCTCGTATTATTATTTTAAGTATGGTTAGAGAATATTATGTCTTATTTGAGTCTTATTTTAATTGAATAATGATATACTTACATACATTTTTTCCGAAATTTTTCCCAACCCATTTACTGTAGCTATAGAGAACTATAGTAATTCATTGTAGCTACAGTGAGAGGGTTGAGAAAATTTTAGGAAAATATGTACGTAAATTTATCATTTTTTATTTTAATTTATGTTTTCTCAATTGGTATCGGAGATTAATTTATGCTGGTCTCTTATGACATAATACGATCCAATAAACAATAATCCTATTGATGGTGTTCAAAGGGAGCGGCTTGGTCTGTAGAGGAGGATAACCTTAGCCTAATGTGTGGCAGCGCATAAAAGATTGCAGGCTTCATGTTCTTGTTGGCAACAAGGGACAAGATCAGAGGTAATGAGTCAGCCGTGAACAAGTGACTTTAGAACTCATGCATATGAGAGTACCACCTGTAAATATTATTTATGATGTTTTAGATAGTGAATCCGAAGATGAGGTCGTGTGGAACAATAATGACGGCACAAAAAAAAAAATAAAAAATAAAAAAAAATTAGTCACACCAAACCTTGATTCATGTATTACTAAAAATAAATTATTATAAGGACGATGTCATCAACATGATTTTACCTATTCATATTGAAGATAAAAAGATTATTCTTACAAAGGATTTGGTTGAGAAGTTCAATATAAAAAGCGACATATTAAGCGAGAATTGATGAAAAACTTGCGAGACTTCGAACTTATTCCATTATATATGAATTCATCTTCTTGGGGAGTCATGAATAAATACAAAAAAAAAAAAAAATATGAATTATGGGTTCTTCAAAGTTTCAAATATGATGTACTATGAGAAATACAAGTTTAAGTGTCAAAACTACTTGCTCTTACACTTCAAGTTCTATTGTTGAGACTGCATTTAAAACTCAAGGTTGGGTTTTCTTTTTGATGAGGAGAATGATGTAGCGAGATTTAGGAGGTGTATTCAATTGAGATTTTAAAAGATTATTTATGGATATATAATATAATAGATTTTAAAAGACTATTTAAGAATGTAATAACTTACAAGATTTTATTACAGTTTTTTTAATCATGATTTTTTATTTATTGGATTTTAAAAAATTTATATCATAAGAATTTATAAGATTTGAAATGACCACATATAGATGCTAACTTGTTGTCAATGTTAAATTTTATATCATGGTTATGTGGTGATGCCTCAACCTTTATATCTATATTTTCTTTTTGAACGAACATGAATCAAATTCTAACTTTTTTAGAATCAGGATTATATGGAATGATCCAATAGTTATTCATCTATTTAACACAAGCTGTTGTCTTTTTTTTTTGAAAATTACAATAATAATAGTTCAAGCAAATTAAAACCCAAATATTTCGATCAAAGTACCAAAATAGTTTAACCAAATTATAATAACAATAGGTCAACCAAAGTAGAAGCAAAATAGCACAAACAATAAAATAGTTCAACAAAACCCAACATTATCAAAATACTAACAAACCATCCTAACTTATTGGTATCATTCATGGTCCAAGATGCATAGTTATCTTTCTCTTTGCTTTTATAAAAAATATATACGAGCCTACAAAACAATAATTGTGTTAGTGTAAGATTTTCAAGTTCCTATTAATGCTTCTTATGTAGGCCTGTAACAAAAACCAACATAAATCCATACTAATAATCCAACAATTAGGGTTCAATAAATTACAATCTTGAAGCTAACAATACAAACTACATCATCGCACTTCAAAAAATCATCTTCTATTATAAACACAAGCTAATTAATATATACATTTCAAAGGAAAACCCTAAACTCATTTCAGCCAAAATTAACCTTAATTAAATTTATAGAAAGCACATAAATCCAAGCTAGAATTCGAATTCATCTTAATTAATTTTTATTTTTAATCAATAAATAAATAATTTCTTTTTAAAAATATCAAAAATAAAAGACCGAAACAACTGTTTTTATTTATTTTTTAATATTTTCAACAGTGTGAGCGTTCATGGCCATTGTTTGCTTAACTTTGGTTTTAGTGCAATGTGTTTGGATCTGATTTCACAAGAAATTTGAACTAAAAGTTTTGGCTTTTTTCTATATGAAAGAAAAGAGAATCTGCACTACGCACACTGAAAAAAGAAGAAATTACTAATAAGCAATTATCTTGTTCACGAAGAGCTAACATATTTGTTCATATTCTCTTCTCTAACTGCAAAAAAAAAATCTCATGTCAAAGTTTGATGGGTTAGGGTGAGATTTTTTATATGGTTTGATATTTATAATTTCCACTAAAAAGTCTCACACATACAAAAAAATCATTCAGAATAAGTAAGTTTTTCAATACAATAAGATATTTTATTACTTGTCTTGATTGAATACCATAGATTTGGATACCCTCTTTAAAAAATCATAATAGTCTTAATGGAATACCGCAAGAATTTTTATATTATTTAAAAATCTTAATTGAATACCACAAGACTTATTTAACCCAAAATAATCTTTTAAAATTCTAATTGAATATACACCCCTTAATGTTTTTTCCTTAAAGCTTTACCATATTTGTTTAGTCCTTATATGAGTTAATGACATAAGTTATCATAATTTATTTACATTAATTCTTCATATATATATATATATATATATATATATATATATATATATATATATATATATATATATGGAATACACAATTAATTGATTTACTGAAAATGACCAATTAAATATTGACAACATTATTTTTTTTGCGATAATTGGCAACAACCTATATTTTTAAAATCGAACTAGACTAGTCGGTCAAAACTGGCCGAATTGGACCAGACCGGTTCAATTTTTTTTAATTTTTAAAAACAAAAATTAAAAAAATAATATTTTTATAATTTATAATTAAATAAAATTATTTATGACGTCAGTCAGTTCTACTGATTTTTCAGAAAGATTTAATTGGTTGAACCAATGACCCATTGAACATTTTTGGATAATCGGCTCGATCACCGGTCCGGTTCTGAAAAAATCGGTAATAACTTCTCGAATTTGATTTAAAAACATCAAAATCTAACAAAAATAAAGTAATAAACGAATATTCGAATCAGTGAGCTCAAATTCGTATTCGATTCATTTAATAAACAAATCGAATCGAATTGATTCATTTACTAAACGAACCAATTTTTCCAAATGCATATCCTCTTTAATGCGAATCGAATTGAACGAATAAACGAATCTTGACTCAATTGCCACTTCTAATTTTGAGTCATTTTTTGCGATCATTGTTGAATGACTTGAATACCTCAAAAGGTGTCTAAAAATAATTAAAAAAATTATTTCAAAATTAGATAAAATATGACCCAATGAATAAAAATAAATTTAACGGTAAGGACTAAAACTTATATTTTTTAAAACTATAAGAATTAAAAATTATATTTCTAAAGGGACTAAAATATCATTATTATGATTTATAAGATAGTTTGGTGATATTTTCCCGAAATTTATAATAAGCACTGTTATATTATGTTTAACAACGCACTTATTAAGGTCTTTTGGCCTTTTTGTGTACATATATAATTATTTAATATTTCATTATGAGGAAAAGAATATGATTTTTTAACAGTGATTGTGTTGCCTTTTCTTCTATCTTAATTTCTTCATTTCACAACACTACAACAAATTTACTAATATTAAACAAATAGTGAAATAAAAACAGGATCATGATTCGGTAGAGAGTTGAGTATGTATTGAATGCGGAATCAACATAGTGGCAATGAGTCACAATTCTTAACATTGAATCATATGGATTTAGTGCTGAGATGAATATGAATATTATTTATCTACAAATTCACTTTAGTATTGAATCATAATTCTTATAAATATATCAAGATCGAATTAGAAATGTGACAATGAGGATTTTTGCATCCTCAAGGGGCGTGGTTTGTTGGTGTAGGGTTCGAATCTAAGTGTGCGTTTCTTATAAGAGCCTGAGACAACCAGAGATTTTACCTACTCTGCTTAAGCCCGAAAGGCGTGGTTTAGTGGTAGGGTTTCCAACAATTTCAAAAAAAGAAAAATTGAAGATCTTTACAAGACAAGTCTTTATCAGCATAGTGAAAATAAGCGCAGCTCAAAAGTCGGCTACTTTAAATAAATTATAAAAAAACAAATCTACCCTTAAAAAATCTACCCTCACACAAAATTGATAAAAGTTTTACATCTTATATCGTTTGGAAGGATGCTGGAATAAACTTATAATTTATAAGTGATGAACTCTCTTAATTTAAATACGAGTTTTTATATTTTGGATGTGCTTATACTTGTACAAAGAACAAAACCAATGAGAGACTAAAGCTTCGACGTTCAACCAACATAAACGATCAAAAAAGACAATATTTTACTAATGAGACGAATCATCATAATAAATGAACTCAAGGGTAATACACAATTTTTACTCAGTTCACATTGATTTGTATTACCAATTAAAAACTAATAAAGTTATTAAAACCAATACGTACTGTTGACGGCTGATTTTGGTCTCAGGGTAATATTGGAATATCACTCCCGAGGAAATCCTCCTTCAATAGTGAATTTGTTTGGTTATGGGGGACCAAAGACAAATTTAGCAAAAGACAGATAAACACACTAATCAACAGGGAGATTTAATGTGGTTCGGTGGATTTGGATCCGACCTACGTTCCACGGACAAAAAAAATGGTACTTTCATTACTTAAACCCTCTTCTCGGATCTCTACAAGTCAGAGCTTGAAGATTTAGATCACTAATTTTATTGATGCCTTTTACACATACTCTGTCCTCCTATTTATAATAACACAGAAATCAGACTCTTATTTGCATAAGAAATCCTAATTGAACTTAGTCTCTTCTCCTTGCAAGGATTCCTAGCCTGATATTCCCTTCTCTTTTCTTATTCCTTTTCAGATTCTGACTTCATTTCCTTGTGAGAGTAGGATAACTCGTTTTATCTTATCCGCAAGAATAGGGTGTCGTCATCTTGAACGCGTCTTGTCGTCTGGTCGGTCTTCATGAGGTCGGTCATGACAGTCTTTTATGCTGAGAGTGTTTCTGTCGACCTTTAGAGTGCTCGGTCATCCGAACCAAAGTGGTCGGTCTTCACATGTTGTGGTCGGGTCGGCTTTGATGATCTCAACCAATCAGGGAATTACCCTTCTGTCCTCGAAGTGCTGTCATAAGTGTTATAGTGCCTGAAAACACCATCAACATCTGTCCCCTAGTTCTCGGTTCCAACAAGCGTGCAAGTTGGTGCCGGGAACTATATAAAGAAGGTGTTTCTGATTTGCTCTGTTGGAGGTCGGTCTGGTGTCGAGAAGTGTTTCGTTGCCTCTTTTCAAGCGCTTTGTCTCGAGACACGCAACAGTCACATCCGTTTAAATGCCTATCAAATCATCTTTTAGGGTTTTCTTCTTATTTCGACACTTGTCAAACATCCGTCGGGT